>PVKN010023642.1:0-14728 GCA_004027915.1 Capromys pilorides
CCCTCCCTCCCTCCCTCCCTTCTTCCTTCCCTCCCTTCTTCCTTCTTTCTTCCCTGGCTCAAGTCATCCTCCTGGGACTCCAGGCCCATGCCACTACTCTTGCTTTTTAAAATTTGAGGGGAGTGTTTTTCAGACAAGGCTCTCACTATGTTCAGATGAGCCTTGAACTCCAGGATGGCCTCAAACTCAAGGCAGCTAAGTTAGATAGAAATACAATAAGACAGGTACTGGCCCTTGAGGGAGTCAGTGCAGGGGATGAGAACACATTACAACTATAAAGACAGAATGACCAGGCCTACATGCAGCTAATACTTGGTCCAATAAAGTCTAGATAGACACCAGTGACCCAGGTGGGTGACCAGGATATCCCCTTTCTCTTCCAACAAAGGGCCTTGTTCTTTCCCTAAGCACTTGTGTTGTGACCTGCTTCCCCACTGGATCAACATTACCTAAGTGGCTATACTTGTAATCTTATTGATCATAGTTTTGTCCCATGTTGTACCCATCTCATGACTTTGCTCCACAAAACTTCCTTTGAGAAGTGAGCTCCTTGGCACCCACTCAGGTCCCTTCCTGTCTCTCAGGAACTGTCTCTCAATAAAATTTCCCACTGTTAACCTCCACTGCACCTAGCATTTATTCTTCGACTTTGGGGAACATGAACTCAGCACATCTGAAATCTAGCAGGCTGAGATATACTATTTTCCTATGTCATTTGGAGGTCCTATGTCACTCCTGCCTCAGCTTCCCAAGTGCTAGGTTTACAGGTGTCTGCCACACACCCAGCTGCTCTTGGCTTCAGGGTGCTTCCTGATAGGCATTCAGCCCTCTCCTGAGTCCTACTCAGATGCTCTCAGGAAGCTCTCCCCCAGTCTTGGCTTGCCTCTCATAGCAGGAAAACAATATGGCGGCCACAGATCCAGGCTTCAGTCCCCAGCTCTGCCAGTCACCAGATGTATGATCTTGTGTCACTCACGTAACGTCCCAAATTACATTTTATCAGCCAAATACGCCTAAAATTACTGAACTTGTGGGACCTGCAAAGCACTTAATGCCTTGCCTACCATTTAAGAATAGGAAGTACTGTACACATAAGTCGACCTGTGTATGTCTTTTTCCTTCTTGATGTTTCCTTTATTCATAGGCATATGTTTCTTGTATGTATGAAACCAGGATTAAAAGTGTAACATGTGGGCATGAGCCTGTAATGAAATTGCTGGTATGAGTTACCATCCATGATGTTCTGGGCTGGAGGTGCATGATTTTGAGTTTGAATTTTTTCTCCCTCTCCTTCCTTCCTTCCTTCCTTCCTTCCTTCCTTCCTTCCTTCCTTCCTTCCTTCCTTCCTTCCTTCCTTCCTTCCCTGTCTCTCTCCTGAACTGGAAAGCACCTCAGATGCAGGAATAACATCTCATCTGTGTCACCCCAACATCCAGGGACAGGGCTCCAGTGTTTGCTGGGCCTCATTCAGGGATGGACTTCCTCAGTCAGGTGTAAAGTCTCACCATGCTGCTTCACAGGGGAAAGAGGCTGTAGGTTGAGTCTCCACAGAGCCTGCCTCCAGGAAGTGCCCCTGAGTGCCCCATACTCTAGTAGTATGGCCTTACTTCAGAAAGAGGCCCCAACAATCCCTTGTAACTCCTCCTTGAGCATCTGAGGTGAGGAAGTGTTTTGGGTGGGGCTGCAGGCACAGGAAATCCCACCCTCAGACTTGTCCTTGACCTCAAGGCTAGCTGGGCTTGAGACTTTGACTCTGATCCTCTACTGAGGCCACCACACACCCTTTCACAGCTCCAATGTCCTCCTGGAGTTGGCAGAGGACAGGCAAGGTAAAATGCCATCATTCTGTAACCTAGACCTTCTTCCATCCTCTGTCTGTCTTTCCTTTCCTCCCTTCTCTTTCACACTCAAATACACACAGCCTCCCTAAAGGAGTATTAAGTTTATTTATTTCTAGTCAGGAAGTGAGTGGCTTCATTACATGCCTTCTGTCCACTGGGGGACCTGAGGGGCTCAGTCCTGGAGTCTGGGTGTTGATTGGTATCCTTTTCATAGATTAATGCCAAGGAGTCAAGTAATTGTTTCGGCTGTGGAGAGATGTAAGAGTTAGGTAGAGGCCCCCCAGAATGTCCTGTCGAAAAATTAGGCCTTTTCTAGGCCAGTGGTGAACATCTGGTGCGCATGGCACAGCAGGCTGTTTTTATTGAATGTTCTAAAAGGTTTACCGTCACTGCTCTGGGCCTTCCCCTCAAGCCCACCTTCTTACCTGCAGGCTCTGAAGATAGTTTCAGTCCAGCCTCTGTGTGGCTTGAGAGCCTTCTATGGCTCCGTACTTCCTTATATATTTTCCACTGTTCTTCGTGGCTTTCAAGTCCCTCCCCACCCCCAGCTCCAGTTTGCCTCATCCTAATCTCCTACTGACCCCTCACCTTTGAACTGCTTCTCCCATTTTTCAGTCACTAGTGAACATACTTTGTTAGACATCTGTGGTAATCAAAGGCAGGATGCATCCCACATGCATACAAGGGAGAGGAAAAGCACTCTTCTGCCAAACAGAGAGTGTAGTACTCTAGACGCTATGATCTACAGGGGGTGGCCAAATGGAGCATGAGCTGGGGGGTGGCATAGGATCAAGGGACTTCAAGGAGGATGGGCTCTAAAGAGTGAAGCAGAGGAGAAAGAACCACATGGGAGCGGAAGCAGGACAAGCACAGTCTGGAGGGTGCTTGGTTGTGCTGGTGGGCTTGGGGGGCACCAGTGAGCCTGGTATTGCTGAAGTGTATGGAGCAGGCTGAGCGGAGGGAGACTGCCAAATGCTGAAGATACTTGAAGTCTTGCCATCCCTCCCTTTTGCATTCCCACTTTTTTTTTTTTTTTTTTAATCAGGGATCGAACTCAGGACCTTGCAGGAGCTCATGCCACTGAGCTGAGCTATTCTCTTTTAAACTTCTGAGCCTTGTCTCCTTTCCAGGAGCACCTGTCCCCACCTCTTAAGATATTTCCACATCCCAGGAGGGAGATTCTTGTCTCTCTCTTTGTGTCTCTGTCCCTCTGTCTCTCTCTCTCTCTCTCTCTCTCTCTCTCTCTCTCTCTCTCTCTCTAAAGACTAAACTCAGGGCTTTCACACTGAGCTGTATTCTTACCCCCTTGTTTTTTGTTGTGAGATGGGGGCCCTGCTAAGTTACTGAATTGCCCAAGGCTGGACTCCATCTTTCACTCTCCTGCCTCAGCTGCCGGAAGTGCTGGAATTACAAAGGTGTGCCACTGCTCCCTCTCCATATCTTTGTATTTCTAACAAGTCGTTTAAAATCTTCCCAGTTAAGGGCCCCCTCCTGCAAACCTCCTTTGGACCTGCCCTGGTGGGGACAGACACCCCCTCCCACGCCCACCTCGTGCCCAGAGAACTGCGCGGCGCAGACGCTGGTGCTCCCTCCCCACCTCTCGGTGGCGAAGCCCTCCCTTCTCTGGGCCCACGGTGGGGCGGGGTGGGGCGGGGCGGGGCGGAGTCTCCCTTACCTGTAGTGGGAGCCGAAGCTCCGGAAAGCGTTCCTGAGGAGGAAAGGGCAGGAGTGGGTGAGCCGGAGAAGGGGAGGGTCCCGCCAAAGGGATTACCCTTCGCCCCTCGTAACACCTGCACTCTTAAAGTGGGCAGTTGGCAGGAACTGAGTGACAGCTTGTCCATTTGGTAAGTTAAACCTTCCTTCACTTTGAAATTGCAGTTCTCTTGGGCTGTGCTAGAGCCAGTCAGTATTTTCCAGGCCTCACATTTTCAAAGACCATTAGGCATGCGCTAGGAAAGTGGACCAGACGACCCCCTCCTCCCCATCCTCCAAGTGTAGGGTCCCGGGAGGGCGTCACTTACAGAGAGTCGAAAGGCAGGGGCTTCTGTCCGTAGCGGTCTAGGCTGGGGTTCTGGTTGAGGCAGTACTGGGGCAGGCCACAGGGATGTGGAGCGCTTAACTGGGGACCACGAGCTCCCGCCCGCGCCCCACAGCGTCCCCTACTGGAGATGTTTTGCCTGGGGCCTGGGAGACCCAGCCCTCCCGTCCCAAGTCCCCAGCTTTAGCCGCTCCCCGCCAGGACTCCCGGTGACGGGTCAGCGCCATCTTTTCCTACCCGCCAGTTCTGGGTCACATCTGGCTTCAGGTACCGTACTGCATAGCCGCTGAATCTCTCAACTGCGGGGAGAGCCTACCTTGGGTGCCCTTGAGCAAGCCCCGCCTCTCATGATAAGCTCCTCCCACTGCTACCAAGCCCCGCCCACGACTAAGCCCCAGGCCCAGGGTCAGCCTCTCCATCTCTGTGTCCCCTGAAAGCCCCAGCTCCTTTATTGGCCCCAGCTCCTTTTTTGACCCCTGCTCCTCTGTTCGCAGAGTGGGTCCCCCTGGCCTGGGCCTGGACCTGCAGACCACACCAGCCTCAGGCCCCTCAGTCCATCTTATCAGCCCTGCTGTCGATGTCCCAGCTGCTCCCAGCTCCCCTACCCTTGTCCCAGTGATTCCTGCCCCTGCCCATGGGACTAGTTCCCCCACCCCAGGGGATCCACCACAGCAAGTAGACGGACCATTCTTCCCCCGGCAAGGCAGCTTGAACTCCCCAGCCGAGGACACGAAGCGGGACCAGTCCTCGATGGCGCGCGTGAAGCAAGGCCAGTCGATCCGGTTGATGCCTGGCGCTATGGGTGCCATCTTGCCCTCGTGGTACCTGCAGTGGAACTTCTGGCCGGTGGCCGTGAAATCCTGTCAGAGTGATGGGTATCAGGACCACAGTGGCAGATGCAGCAGCCTGGGCCTCCCCAGACACTCCCCTATGTACCCCCTGCAGCAGACCTTTGGTTCATCTGACTGTGGGAATGTTGGAAACAAGTAACCTGGATTGATTAGTGTGTGTGTGTGTGTGTGTGTGTGTGTGTGTGTGTAGGGGTGTGGATGTGTCAATAGGCAGCTGAGGACAACACAGGGAGTAGGTTGTTGGGGTTGGATGTGAGCTAGAACACTTGAGCAAGCCCAGGACCAAAGGCAAAGGACACTCACCAAGCACTGCAGCGGTTTGTTGGGGACTCCCAAGAGTGTGAAGTGTGCGTTGTCAAACTCATCTGTGGAAAAAAGATAAAGGGAGAAAAAGAGGTGTCCTTCCATCAGGAGTCATAACTCTCAGGAGAGGCTTGACTCACATGCTTTACAATTAAAAATTTTGTATGGGGGCTGGGGAGATAGCTCCATGGCACAAGTGCCTGCCTGGCAAATACAAGGTTGTGAGTTTGGACCCCAGTCCCGCAAAAAAAAAAAAAAAAAAAAAAATTTTTTTTGTGTGTGAGGGTGGCTTTTAAACTGGAAGTGATGGCACATGCCTGTGACATCAGCATTTTGGGAAACCGAGAAAGGAGAATTCAGTGATTTAGCAAGACTCGGTCTCAAAATAAAAAATGAAAAAGGGGCTAGAAATGTGGCTCAGTGGGAAGACACTGGGCTTAATCCTCAATTACACACACACACACACACACACACACACACAAATTGGTTGGCTTTTGAGGATCAAGATAGCATAGTATACATATTTCACCTTTTCCATATAGATAACGATTTCAATATAAAGAAATGAAGCCAAATGCTGTGGTTTAGATCCAGAATGGCCCTCAAAACTCTTATGTGCTTAGAGGTGGGGTTTCTGGAAGGTGACTGGATTGTGGGAGTCTAGAACGAAATGTAAAATTAGAAAGTGGGATGGGATGGGTCCCTCGGTGTAGTTGGAAAGGATGTGTCTATCCTTTCCCATCTCCGCCCATCTTTCTCTGCTTCTTGGTCACCATGATGTGTTTTGGCTGTCCTCAATCACACCCTTCCACCGGCCCTCCCTACCTTATAGACAGCTGTCTGTGGAATGAATCCTCTAAAAACCATGTGCCAAAATAAACCTCTCCTTCCTTAAATTATGGGTGTCAGGGGTTTGTCCCAGTGATAAGAAAAGTACATCTAAGAAGTACTAGAAAGAAATATGGACACGTTTCTCGATAAAGTTGGAATAGTAGGAGGTGATACTAATCCTAACTAAAAAAGTCAGAAGCTTAAAGAAAAGATCAGGGCCGGCGAGATGGTTCAGTGGTCTAAAGTGCCTGCTTAGGAAAGCTCAGGCAACTGCAGGGACTGCGGTTTGATCCCCGGCACCACATGCTGTGCCAGCCCCACCACCAGGGCAGGCTGGGCCTGCCACAAAATAAATAAGTAAACAAACAAACACAACAAGCAAACAAATAAATAAATAAATAATTTTTAAAAAATAAAAGATCAAGCTGGGTGCAAGGATGCATGCTTATAATCCTAGGCTCCTAGGAGGCTGAGACAGGAGGATCTTGAGTTCAAACTCAGCCTGGGAAGCTTACCAACTTAGCAAAACTCTATCAAAATAAAAATTTAAAAATGGCTGAGGCTATATCTTAGTGCAAAGGCCCCAGGTTTAATCCCCAATTACAAAAAGCAAACAAACAAAATAAAACTCCAGGGCTGGCAAGATGGCTCAGTGGTCTAAAGTGCCTGCCTAGGAAAGTTTAGGCAACTGCGGGGACTGCAGTTCAATCCCCAGCACCACATGCTGCACCAGCCCCACCCCCAGGGCAGGCTGAGTCGGCCATAACACAAATAAATAAATGAGGTCTACAAAAAATAAAATAAATTTTAAAAAAACAAAATAAAACTCCAAAAATCTTCTGCATAGCAAAACCATAAAAAAGTCAAAAGACAAATGGAATTTTTTTTCTACTGATTTTACAGATGAAAAACAATTTCCCTAATTTTGAAATCTCCTGTATATCAAGACCAAAGGGGAACATACACACTTACAACTGAATGCATACAAAGTCAGAGCTTTCCCTACAAATCAAGACTTCTGGGTTCACTTGGGAGCAGGCAATGGGAAGAGCTGATGTCTTATTGACCTTGTACACAGTGCAGTCAGCCTGAGCCCGAGTCTAGCAAGTGTAGATGTGGGCGCCCACCACCACTGCACCAGGGCTCCTCCTCCACTCTTATTCTCTACCATCTTCGGTGTATGCTAGCACGCATGTGTGTGTATGTGTGTGTGTGTGTGTGTGCGCGTGCGTGCATGCACATGCAAGTGCATGGGTGGACACGTGTACCTGTGTGTGTCCTGCCCTGGCCGCATGGGTCTGGGTGGACCTCTGATGATCTCTGGTGCATTTTGACATCCTCACCTGCCTGCCGAGAAGGAACCTAGGTATCACTCTGAACCCGCTCTTCCCTGCCTGTTTAACCTGGAAACAAGTCCTGTAGACATTAAATCCTAAATACCATCTCTACCCACGCCGGGTAAGCCCCTCACTCCCAGCCCGCGTGTCCAGGCTGTATTTGTGGGAGGTGTGTGGAGGATTCCTTCTTCTCCTGTTCCAGATGTTGGGGTGGGTGGGCAGGAGTTGTTCTTGTTGTAATTATTATTATCCCTCCCGTGGCAAGTGCCCACCGCTGCTCTGCTCTCTCAGTAGGAACCCTAGGTGCACACATGGACTCAGGCCCTAATCTGTCACCACAGATGTCCTGCTCTGCCTCCAGCCTCTGTCAGTAAGACATCCTCTCTAGATGTGGTCCCTCAACGACCTTGCACCTCCAGAACTGTGCTAAAATGGACCTCATTGTGTTAAAACTTTAAAAAGAGCAGAAACAGCAGCACCAGCAACCCCACTTGATGGAGAAATATTATGGCCAGGCATGGCTCTGTGTTCTTGTCATCTGATTTTAGTCTCACAACAGCCTTGGGGGGCAGGCCCTGTCATTGCCCCTTTTTCGCTGATAGGGACATAGAGGCTCAGATCTCACTAGGGGTTTCTGGGCAGGGATTAGCAGAGCTGGACCAACTCCTGCCACTCATCTGTTATTCATGGCTTCTTCCTCCAAGTTCTCCTTCCTTCTCCACCCATCCCTCTGAAGGCCCACAGGGCACCAGCTCTGGTGGCAGGTGAGGCAGCCCAACCTTTGCGGCAGCAGGTGGTGGACTGGCAGTGCTCATCTGAGAGGCAGGCCTTGGTGGTGTCCATGTCCATGCGGCGCAGGGTGGGCAGGGCCGGGTGGTAGAGCTGGTGCTTCACGCCTGCCAGCTGGTTGCGTTGTCTTTCTATCGGAAGCAAGATGGCTGGGGATGCGTACACGTGGGTGGAGCCATCGTCCCAGGGCACCAGGTCAATGATACGAGCCATGCCTAAGGAGCAGAGGGCACAGAGGGCCTCAGTGCAAGCCAAGTCAGTCACATACCCTTCCTTGGAGGAATAGAGCCTTCGCCTGAGCTCCTTTGTCTCCCTCCCTGTCAAGTACTTATTGAGTGCCCGCTGTAAGCTCACTTCTCAGGAGCCCAGGTGCCCTGGCAAAAAATACAAATGTGTACACACATGCATATACACAGGCTGCAGCAAGGGATGGAGGGCGGGAGTACTGGAGGGTGTGTGTCTGCTAGGCTGGAGTCCAGGCAGGGGATGGCCTAAGAGATCTGGTGAATAGTTTGAACAGGAAGAAGCAGTAGTGAGTAGAATCAAAATGTACCTTGGAATGGCTCTAGGTGACAAGTTCTGGATTTGACTTAGCTAAGGACCTGACATTTACTCAGAATTCTACAGAGAAGACTGAGAGATGTTATAAAGGAGAAATAGGATAGAGTTGAACTAGAAAAGCATGTTCCACTTAAAACAATGTTCCCAGGAGCCCCTTTGGTCGTTTATCCATTAGTAAGAATTTGTTGGCTCAGCTTGCTTTCTGTCCAACCTTGGGCTAGAGGTGAGGGCAGGAGGAGGATCAGAGAGGGTGTAGTGACAATGGGAAGCTGCCTGGGGAAGGAGTGCGTAGGGAGGAGGGGAGGAAGTGGAACTCTGAGAAGAACAGGGGGCTTCCTGATTCTGACCCACCTACAGCGGCTCCCTCATCTGCAGGGCGGAGGACAAGTGCATAGACTCTCAGGACTTTCTGCTCTGTGACCCCTCGTTGGGCAGAAGTGGGAGGGAGGTGGGCTGGGCCTAATGGACAGCAGAAACAATGCCCACCGCAGCCTGATTGTGAGGACACCGCTCCTAGGCAACCTGGGACTGCAGGCTCTGGGGAGGGAGGGCTTATCACCAGGGCCACTCTCCCTGGGTGCTCCCTTCCTCTCTAGCGTCAAGCCAGGCATCTTGGGAGATGTCAGAGGGAGCTGGGCTCCCTTGAGGTGCCCCAGCCTGGGCAGGCCAGGTTTGGCCACCGCACCTAATCCAGGCCCTCTGACCCTAAGCTAATTGTGGTCTCTCTCCGGGCCTCCTGTCTGTGGCAGGCAAGAACCATAGGCCTGGCATTAGGGTGCCTAGGATCTGGGTGGGCTCTCCCCTCCCTGAAGCCTCAGGGGAGAGCACCCTGCAGTGTCTGCGAGCCCTTGGGGCTCTAGGGATGGAGATTAGCTGTGGCCAGTATCCAGGCTCAGCGTGGGGATCAGGGAGAGTTGTGGCCTCAGCAGGCCGGGGATTAGCAGGTGATGCTCGCTGCCCTCCGTGGGAAGTCAGGCTATGGTGCCTGCACTCAGGACCCAGTGCTGAGGCCCATGGACCTTTGCGCTCTCTCCGCTACTCCCTCAGGGTTCCATCTACCTCCAGGTTTCCCTCATGGAGCACACCTCAGGCTCAGCTCAGGTGACGTCTCCTCTCACCACCCCACCAACACTATCACACTTGGTGTTCACCGTGTCCCTCATTGTGGTTCTGGCAAATGTGCCACCTCCACCCTGTTGCATAAACAGCACTCCCAAGTCCTCCCTTTGCCTACCCCGTTCTCTCCTCCAACTTTTCCTGCTATCAGCCTAGCCAAATGCTGCCCATGCTCCCTGTCAGGCTGGAGGCAAGGGTGACTGTTACTGATGACACAGGTTACCACTTGCAGGCCCAGATAAGAGCCAGAATCCTGATTTCTATTCTTTTTGTGTGTGCATGCAGGATAGTGATCCTCCTGTTCTCAGCGTCCCAGCACTGGGATTATAGGCACGCACCACCGCGCCTAAACTCCTGACTTCCATTCTTGCAGAGGTCTGACTGGAATAACTGTGAGGAGTAGCTGTGAGCCCTGAGGTCTGGGATCCTAACAGGAGGGACAGCAACCACCTTCAACTTTGCTGCTGGCCTTGGCCTTAGTGGCAGAAAAAATGTTCTCCCATGCCCTTGGCCTTCGGGGTGGCTGTGTATCAGGCCTCTCTAAGCCCAGCTCTGGAGGGAGAGTCCAGGGCTATCCTAGTCACAAATCAGCTTGTCCCTCCTGGCTGGCTTTTGCGCTCACACCTGCCACTATAAAACAACGACACATGTTCTTTCTAAATCTTGTTCAAAACCATCACACATGCTGGGGTCTGAATATATGTGTGTGTGCCCCTCCCCCGAGTCTCATGTGCAAACTTAATCTCTGATGCAGTAGTATTAATAGGTGGGCCTTTGGGAGGTAATTAAGTCATGGGCGCTCTACCCCTATGGATGGGATTAGTGCCCTTATAAAAGAGGCTCAATGGAGCTTGTTTCCCCCTTCTACCATGTGAGGATGCGTAGAAGGCACTGTCCAGCAGAGACCAGTTCTTACCAGACAACACATCTGCCTTTCTCTCCAGGCACTGGAACTAGGAACAGTACATTTCTGCTGTGTAAATTACCCCTGGCAACGTGTTTTGTTACAGCCTCCAGAATGGACTAAGACTGTGGGCTTCTGTGCTTCATCCACTGACCCTTATGGGACTGATCTGACCCCACCCATTCTTTAGTTCCTCCTTCAGCTCTCTGCACCCGCTAAAGTCCAGGCCTGCAATCACCTTTCTGTTCTTTAAAGCTCACCGTCCACCCAGATCTTTCCCTAATCCCGTCTTCTTGCTTTTCATACCTCACAGCCCCAATATCTGTTTCTCCTAGAGCTTGCCTCCCTACCGTCTCTCATGTCACACACGTCCCTGCCCTCTTGGGATTTCTTGGCTTGGCATATTTTGCACTATTTTTCTGTCTTTCATCTCCTTTTCTGCCTCCACTGCTGGTGTGCAAGCTCTGTGAGTGCAGGTCCTGAGTCTTCTGTTTGAGGTGCTAAAGCTGGTTTGCTGCCAGGCAAATGGGAAGAGAACCAGAAGTGTTGCAAGTGGTCAGGCCCCTGCCCCTTTGCCCATTATCCCTTGACACTATCCCCACCAAAGTCCCTATTGCCAGGGTTCCTGCTCCTTGCACCTTCTCTCCATAGGTCTCTGGTTCTCCTGAGGTCCAGCAGCAGTTTCCCACAAATTTAATGTAGTCTGTTATCTGCCAGCCCTTGAAACTTGTGACAGTTAAGTTTGGACATCAACTTGACTGCACTAGGGATGCCTAGAGAATTGGTAAAGTGCCTAGAGAATTGGTAAACCTCATGGGTTTGTCCATGGGGGTATTTCTAGAGAAGATTGGTGGGTAGGTTAGCAAATTCAGTTGGGAGACCTGCCCCCAATGTAGGTGTCATCATCCAATCCTCAGGAAAATCTGGATAGAACAGGAAGTGGGGGGACTCTCAGGCTCCTCCTTTGTGAGTGGGGTGCATATTCCCTTGCAGTAGCCCTCAGACATCAGGCTCCAGGTTCCTTGGCTCTTGGATTCTTTGACTTTATACCTGCTGTCCTGCTGAGGCTCTCTGGCCTGAGGCTTGGACTGGGGTTATATCATGGGCCTGCCTTGTTCTGAGACATCATATTCTATTGGTTCTGTTTCTCTGGAAAACCTTGATTAATAATATTTGAGCTAATGTCTCTGTTCTTGGACCACGGTCATTCTGGAAGAACTTGAGCTATTGAAGACTTTGAAAGAGCCTGTTGAGGACTTGGAAAGGACCTGGAATAAGGGTGGAAAGAGGAGGTGCACCCTTGGCCCTGCTGAGTTGCTAAGGCCCTGGCAATTTGAGGCATCTCCCAGAACCACACAGGACACCAGACTCTTGTTCTCCCAGCAGCCGCTCAGTGGCTTGGCCAAGGCATGTGGGGATCCAGGCCTTGGTACCTGGGCAGTGTCCCTAGCTACCAAACCTGGGCACAGGTCTTTACTGGCCACCTCTTGGGGGTTCTTGCTGGCATTCCATCAATGGGCTTTTCTGCCCCCCTTCATTACCTGATAATCCTTTGCACAGCCTGGCTGTTGCTAATTAATCCCTGTGTGTCCCAGAGGCCAGCTGCAAGTGGCAGTGAGAAAGCAATTCCTGGCGGTTGGCACCTGAGCAGGTAACTTGGGGACCCCTATGCTCAGCTCCAATCAAGGGTGTGATGAAATAGGAAGGCAGGGCACCTGTGGCCTCCCTCTCTTCTGTGGAGCTTTAACTTGGGCATGCATCAGAATCTTTGCAGTAGCTTGTGAAATGCAGATTTCAGGACCCTCAGAAGAGTCTGGGAAACATAGGTTCTGCATTTTCTCTTGGTCCCCAGGAGATTCTGAAAATGCTGGTAGTCCAATACCATAGGTCTCTGGGCTCCCATCCCCAGGCCTCTTGTAGCCTCAGCCTCCCTCATCAAAGTGGAGTCAGTTGGGGGTGGGAGGCAGCCACCAAAGTTCCCATCCTTGAGGACTGGTTGTGTTTAGGGGAATAACAATTGTGCTTGGAGGCAGCCTCCCTAATCATTTCTAGAAGGTTCAGAAGTGCAAGCCAGGATTGCTGCTGGCCAGGACAGGATCTACAGATCAGGCCTGAAGAAGAGGCCAATGTTGGGCAAACATCAGTATCCTTGGGGCAGGTGCGAAACAGCCAGAATTGGGCAGACCTGAGGACAGAGTCTGTCCCTGTCACCTGGGGCAATTCTATTACCCTGAGCATGTTCTGGGAAGAAAATCCTTATCTATTTTCATGGGACCAGTGGTGTGGTATGAGAAGGGTGGTTATGATCAAGCAGGGAAAGGGTTTAGCTCTGTTCTGCTCTCAGAGCTCTCCGTGGTTGGCTGAGATCCATAGAATCTGCCACCCCAAACCTGGGACCTTGGATTCTCCCAAATCACGGTGGGCCATTGGTGGTATAGGGGCGAACATAGCCACCTCCAGATCATGGTGGGAAGTGGAAGAGCAGGGGGCTCCTGTCTGGCCCACCATTGCCTTTTGGAGACTGACCTGCCTCCTGTTCAGCACTACAAGAATCGTGGACTCTCCTAGGAGAAGGTGGACTGCAGAGGCCAGAGCAGTGGGCACAGAGGTCAGGCGGCATGGCCAGGGACTCTGGGGAGCTGGGCCCCGGGCCTGCGTATTCCTGCCTGCAGCCATGGTGCTCGGACAGGCCCACTGCTGTCCTGGGCTTGGGAGGGGACACCCAGCACTGGCAGTGTGCACATGCTAACGTACGCGGCACTGGCTGGGCCAGGCCACCCTGCAGAAGTGCAGGGACATGGTCTGGGGCTCCCTATTTGCTGAAGATAAAAAGCCGAACACTGAACATGTGTGTATAGGGTAGGGCTAAAATGTCCCTGTAAACCATGGCATTTTAAAAATTAAAAAATCACGAACATAGTTAATATTAACATTATTTTAAGCAATAGATTTTCTCCATTCATATGTTATTCATAATATATATTTTTAACTTATTATGAGAATATGCAGTACATAATTGATACATACTTGATACCCCATAGTAGTCCTGACCAACTTCTATAAAGTTGTCAGCATGTGTCAGTTGCTATTCTGACTATGTTGTCCTTATCAACTCAGTTTATCTTCACAATCTGCCCATGGGAGAGGTGCTATCAACAGCCCCATTTTATAGACAAGCAAAACTGAGGCACAGAGAATCTAATGAACTGATGTGCATGTAACTTAAGTACCAGGCATGGACACCTTTTCATGTTCTAACTGATCTGCTTCTTCCTTTTCTTTTTTTAATATTTATTCATTTATTTGTCTATTTATTTTATTTGGTATAGGGTCTCACTAGACAGTTCAGTCTTGTAATGATCCTTCTGTCTTAGCCTCCGCAGCCCTGGCACTATAGGCATGAGCCATCCCACCTGCTTTTGGTGGCCAGCTCAACGCGGTGCTGGCATGGCCGGCAGCATCAGGGATTGAACCCAGGTCCTTGAACTTGCCAGGCAGTCACTTAGACCATTGAGTTATCTCCCTGGCTGCTTTTTCCTAAGGGCTCTGCTCCATACAGGTGTCAGGATGTTGGGCTGGGTCCACAAGGTGCTGCCTCAGCCCCCGGCCACCCCTCAGAAGGCCAAGAGGCCGGAAGAAGAGACAGCAGAAGCAGAGCCAGAACTGGTGCTGGAGCCAGAGGGAGAGCCTGAGCCAGAGCCTGAAGCAGCCCCTGAAGAGGCGGAGCCAGAGGGCAGCTCCCTGGTGAGGAAAAGGGGGTAGGGGTAGGGGGGGTAGGCTGCTCTGCTGCTTGGGGACTTAGAGCTTGGGCTGCTCCCCACAGGCCTACAACAGAGAAAGAACGTTAGAGCCAATGGTAGTAGTTGGCTAGACCAGTACTCATACAAATGAGGATGTCCAGGCCAGTGAGAGGGTAGGGCTGGCTCATGAGAGTTTCTATAAAATGCTGATAAACTGTAGGCCTTATTATTGTAGGCCTTGTGGGTCATGCCATCTCTGCCACAGCTCTGCCATTATAGCGTGGAAACAGCAAGAGAAAATGCATAAACAAATGAGCATCACTGTGTTCCAAGAGAATCTTATTTGCAAAAAGCAGGTTGGGTATGGCCACCCCGACTTCTGGAGTCCAGAGCAGAGCCAATCAAAGGACTCAGTGC
>PVKN010023643.1:0-14715 GCA_004027915.1 Capromys pilorides
GCACGAAGTCTCCTGTCCCCAAGGCCCAGCACTGTCGCTATCTCTCTACGGCCCAGCTGGTGAGGGAGGCTGGTCCCGCACAGGCGCTGGAGAAAAAATAGGAGCGCATCAATTGCTGGCCCGCGTTAAATTTAGATTTATTCCATTGGAGCTAATTGTAATCTTTATTTGGTCCCAAATGATTCATTCTTATCGTTCTTATTATAGCTGAGAAAATTAATTTTTATTCTGCCATAAAGGTGGCTGTAATAATCTGGGCTCAGGGAGGGGATTATTTTAATAAGATTTGCCAGCGGCTTTGAAGCGGTCGGTTCTCATTAGCACGTGGGGCAGCCTGTTGCGGCTGAGATGCCAGGTGCTCCAGTGGGATTTCGGGGTGAGCGCAGCCAGAGGGGGCCAGGCCTGTTTGCTCTGGGAAGAGCTCAGTCCAGTGCAATTCCAGTCTTCAAGTACCAGCAGGGGAAGGGGCAGAGGGGCACGCAGGAGGGCCTGCACCCCAGCCAACTCGCTGGAGACAAACGTTGAAATGAGCCCTGCAACTGCTCCACCCACTCACCCCCTGGGAGGACGAGGGCCTTGCCTCTGGGCCAGGCTGGTCAAATTCCTGGGGACTCTGGGGATTTGGGAAGCGCTTGCCTCTTTTAGCAAAACAGATGCTGGGACACATGATCGCTTATTTGCAATTCCACATCCCCCGAGCTCTGAAAACCACACTGTGTTTGGTAAAATTTCAGCAGGCTCATTTGGTTGGCAGGCCCTAGCCCAGCTACAGTGGCGCTGGGCCCACTGAGGGGGGACCTCACGCCTTTGACTGGGAGCTGTGCGGTGGTGGGACTGAGGCAAGGGCACTAAAGGGGCCTTCATGTTCCACGTGTGTGCTGGACTCATTGCCGGATAAGGAGAGGAGATGGGGCCGGGGCCATAGCTCAGCGGTATAAGTGCATGCCTGGCAAGTGCAAGGACCTGGGTTCAATCCTGGTACCGCATGCTGTGCCAGCCCCACCCTGGACCCACCGTACAGGCCACTGAAACTGAGCGTGGCAGCACACGCCTATAATCCCAGGGCTAGGGAGGCTGAGACAGGAGGATCACTATGAGTCTGAGTTGTGTAGTGAATAAATGAATATTTTTTAAATTTTTTTTTAAAAAGGAGAGGAGACTCGGTTCCACAAAAAATAAATAAAAATAAGAAGGAGAGGAGAGGTTGGATGGAAATGCAGAGTGAAAGATCAGAGCTCCGGATGGTCTTGACTTTGAGGAAACACACCAAAGGTCCACTGTGTTTTTATGTGACATTTCTCGATTTCTGTTAGTTCCTCATTGAGATTTTCTTCTTTTGGAGACAGGGTCTCGCTACGTCGTCCATGCTGGCCTTGAACTCACACTGTGGAATCCAGGCTGGCTTCAGTTCATGGTGACCCTCCTGCCTCAGCCTCAGAGCTGGCATGACCTCAAGTGTCCTCAAGGCCCAGGAGAAACAGGCTCCTCTCATGGGGTCAGTCGGAACACCACGGTGCTGCCACTCAGAAACAGCGTGGCATTTTCCGAGTAAGCCAGGTGCACCCTTGCCTTATGGCCCAGAAGTTCCACCCCGAGAGATGGAAGGAATCCAGGGCCATGGATTCCACGTTCTCCCCAAGAACCACACCTCGCTCAGGGGGCCACGCTGAGGCAGAGTGGGCCAGCAACTGCAAGGCACAGGACTTCAAGTTGGAGCATTCAGCAGCAACGCCACGCCCCCTCTGGGCTCACCTGCGAAGCCATCCTGTGTCCACGCAGAGTGCGGAAGGAACCCAGTCCTCCCAGGAGAGGGTCTGCCGGGTGACCACCTGCAGCTGGGCCTCTCCTTCCTCACTCTTCAGCCATATGCACAGGCATCTGCCCACCTTCCTTAGTTAGGATTTTCTGTCTCTTAAGACTGAAGATGCCTTTATTGATCACTTCTCAAGACTTCACAGACAGCCAATCCCACCACTAAATAAGTTCCATGAGACAGTGAGGAGGGTGTGGGCCCGGGAGGGGCTGGAAATGGGAGGTGCCCTGCCAGGGCACACCATCCCACATCAAAAGGAGAGAGAAGGAGTGACAAGAGGAACATGACAATCCCAGCGCTGCCATGTGTCCCTTCCCACAGTTGCCTGGACAACTGGCTCAGCTTCCCATAGGACCCGGAATCTTCTCTCCAGCTTGTGAGTGGCCCCACTCAGCCTCCCAGATGTCACCCCTAAGCCCCGATGCCTGCAGTGAGGTGAGCAGCTCCCCACTTGTGCCCTGCGGGAGCAGAGCCCACTCCAGCTCCACCTGCTGCCAGCACCCACCACCTGGGCCAAGAAGATCACAGTCATGCCAGTGACAGATGGGCGGAGCCTGAGGCTGGGAGAGGGGAACGGAAGGGGGCTTTGAGCCAGTGTGGTGCGGGGCAGCTGGTCGCCATCAGGCTCAAACTTGAGACTTGGCCTCACTGGCTTGAGGAGTGGGGAGCCGCCAAAGCAGCACCTGGAACAGGACCCGGGCCTCGCGCCCGTCCTCTGCCTCCTGCAGGAGAGACCACACAGCTGCCCGCTGTCTACAGGGCTGTGCCCACTGCCACCATGTGTCCCTCCCTGGCCCGGCACTGACTGAGCTCCAGGCACCGTTACCACCTGGTGCTCACAGCAGCCCTGCAAGGGACAGTGCCTGGCCAGCAACTGCTCACAGTACTGCTGCAGAAAGAGACGCTCAGAGAGAAGGTGGCTCTCACGGGAGGCCACAAGGACCACAGCCACGTCCGCACGACACTCTTACCGTTGCACATCCCCGGCCACTGGAGTGAGAACCCTGATGGCCTGCGAGACAGCCAGGAGACCCCAGGGGTCCAGGGCCATCGGGGAAAGCCCCGGATGGCGGCTGAGCACCTGCACCAGGATGCTTAGCTATGCAAACTTTCACTGGAGCAAAGCATGTTCAAAGGCACCACACAAGCTCCTCTCAGTGCCCGGCATCGAGCCCAGGGCCTTTGCACTGAGCCGCATCCCCAGCCGTGCGCATCTTCCCGCTAAACTGCCCAGGTGGGATTCAAGCTAGCGATCTTCCTGCCTCAGCTTCCCGACACAGTATTTAAGATCTACAAAAAGATGTTTGTAATACACTGAGCACGCACACACGCCAGCCACCCGGCTTAGGACGCGAGTTCTTGCAAATTCAGTTGACGTTCCCTGTGCTCCTCCCCAACGACAGGTGCTTTCTGACTGGCGGTGGCCCCGCTCTCCTCCGCCCGGGGTTCACTGTTGCTATGGGTCGTGCCCAGCTTCCCTCCAACACCTCATGCGGTCACAGAGTTTCTTCAGAGCCCTCTGAATCTAGAGTGTGCAATTGATTCATGGTGCAATGCGGGGATTAGGGGTGCTGGGGTGAAGGGTGGGGGATTGCTGGACCAGCGCACTGATTGCATCATCACCACCCTAATCCCCGTAGACTGGATACAATACAAGGGGCAGAAAGAGCCCCTTGCTCAGTCCTCGTGTCACCCCTCTTGCTGCTTTTTCTGTCTTCCACCACCATGAACTGTTGCCCCCCTGCCACGCACCACCCTGCTGTGGAGCCAGCTGACTATAGACCCCCGCCTCTACAAACTGTGAGCTAAATAAATATTTTCCCCTTTCTTGGGGTGTTGGGTTTTTTTTCTCAGCAATAAGAGAAAAGAGACTAAGGCAACAGTGTTGTTTATCTGTCAGTTTTTATTATAGATACCATCTCTCCTTATGCCGGCATGGGCATGTACGGTATCATTTCTAGACTTTTAAACATCACGTACAATGAACAATGTTTTCTACTCATCTCTCACTTTCATTTCTCATTTGTGGTGGTTGATACATTGTGTCCACCTGAGGGGTCGGAAGCTGGGCTGCATCGGCTTGGGGGTTCCACACCCTGGTTAAGGGCCCCACCCCCACCCCACCTAGGATGGGGAAGGTCCACCCTAGAGTAACTGAGCACCTAAGAGGATACATAAAGGGGATGAGGAAGGGTTCCACAGAGTACTTCCTTGGAGGAGCTTGATCTTCGCAGCCACGGCCTTCACAGTCAGTGTGGAAGGAAGGGAGAGACGCCGCACAGATGCCTCAGCCGCTGCTCCTTCCTCTGCTCTTTGCTGTTTTCCACCACCATGAACAGCAGCCCTCTGCCACGTGCCACGCTGCCTTGGAGCCGGCTGTGTACGGACTGAAACCTCCTCTGACTGTGAGCTTAATAAACCTTTCCTGCCTTCATTTTGGGTGTCAGGTATTTTCTCCCAACAATGAGTATAAAGCAGCTGAGACACCCCTCAACACTGCATGCACAAAAATCACACTTACTGATAGAGGAAACGGTAGCCCACTCCACCCACTGCTCTATGGTTTTCTGTTGCTGTGTGGATTATACACAGACGGCATCCCTGAACCCAGAGCCACAAGCAACTGGGCCACACACAGCAGGCCACAAGTCATGGACACATGATCAAAGCTATATCTGAAACACAGTCACTCTGCCCCTTTTGCATCACCAACAGAGCTCCGACTCCCTGCTGCAAACTGCACCCAACAGATGGCCTACAGCTCCCTGTGAGAACCAAGGCCTGGTGGTCTGAGCTGGGACTGAAGCTGTGATGCTAGCCCTGAGGAGTGACTGAAAACATGCACGTATGGAGGTCTGTCTGCACAGAGACCATGGCAAAGCAATGGCTTCAGACTCAGATCAAAGCCCCCTCTGAGTGACAGATGACAAGCTACATTTGGTGGCAGGCTTAAATCAGAATCTGATCTAGTCCACCACGGCCTGCCCACTATTTTATTCAGTACTTTCCCCCATGTCTCTTTGCTAACGTAGACATTTGTCTCCATTGCAGTGTGGTAAGACCACGGGTAACCCTAGTCAAAAGGAGTAAAAAACAAACATTACTGCAGAGCTTCTTTGAAAAGGCAGGAAGACCTAGAAATGAGACAGAAGACGATTCTGAGATGTCAACAAAAAAAAAAGCTGTGTCAACCAGGAAATATGGAGAGCCCAGCTTAAATTACAGGCTCCATGCTGCCGGTGACCCACATGCTCCAAGCCTGGCTCCTAGGTGGCTCTTCACCAGAAAGGCCACAAAAGCCTCAAAACTACCTTGCACAGAGTCACCAAGCACCACAGTAAGAAACAAAGCTTTGAAGTTTTTAAAAAGAAAAAAAGTGACCACAAAGAACAGAGGTGAGGGGCCAGGGAGATAGCTCAGGGGCACGAGTGCCTGCCTGGCACATGCAAGGTCCTGAGCTCAGTTCCTAGTTCCGGAAAAAAGAAAAGAAAAGGAAAAAAAAGGACAGAAGCGACGAATGAAGGCTCCCGCACCCTCAAACACATCTGCACCCCGAACGCCATCTCAGGGGCTGCTGTGTTGCTAAAGCCCAAAGCCCTTCGCTGCTGGCAAAGAGCGGTCCTGCCTGCAGCTGAGGACATCGGCCATGAACCTCAGGAGCGGCTGCGGCCCAGAGTGTGGCTCACGCTCCTCTTCCCGCCCTGATGCACGTGGGAGCAGCGGCCGTGGACCCCTGAGGCAGGATGGAGAGCAAGGATGCCTGAGCCCCGCGGTGCAGAATCCAGGATGGCGACCGGGGCCGCCACTGCTGACGCAAGTGCCCACTCGCTCCCATGCGCCGCATGCACCAGCCTCCGGCTTCAGAGCTGCGAGCCCTGCAGGACGGCAGGCAGGAGACCCGGGCCTGCCACTTGGGTCCCCCCTGGCCCGCTCAGAGTGGCTGCCAGGGCCGCAGGGCTCCCTGGATTCCTTCCCAGCGCGGGCCCAGAGGCTGCTCCTCACGTGAGGCTCCGCGCTGTGTCCTCGGTGCAGACGTGCCTGCTGCCCACGGCGTCTCCTGCGCTTGCCACGTGGAGCGGACGTGGAGCGGACATGATGCGGTGGGCGCCGTGGCGTCCACGTGGCACCTCGAGTCTGCTGAGTCAGCTCTGTGCGCAGGGGGGCCCCCGGCACAGCCGTGGGTTCTGTCAGGGGTGACCGCTGGCCATGGCTTCCCAGAGGTCTCCTCTAGGAAACATTTCCCCAGCAGCACATTTCAGTGACCAGACTGGGTCACCAGGCTCGCTCGTGTGACATTCACCCTGCTCGTGAGCTCGGTCTGTGGCCACAGGGGAGCAGGACCACTGTGTCCATGGCACCTGCAGCCCAAGCCAACATGGACCTCGGGGGCAACAAGTGCACAGGGGGCGCTGTGACGCTGCGAACATCAGCAGGGCTCCGGGAGGTGGCGCCGGGGCCTTCGCTCTCCCAGCTGTGCGTGGGCCCTGGCTCGGCTTTCAGGAGAGCTGGAGCCCCGCTTCCCAGCACCATGCCTGCTGCTTTGGATGGGACCTGGGGGATCCAGATCACTTCAGCGCCCACCCCCTCGGAGCATCCAAGAGCAGGTAAGACAGGCTTGGGGCCCAAGTTCCAGCTCTGCTGCTCCCAAGTGGGCGGTGCCGCCAGCCTCTGCATCTCACCGGGTCTCATTCTCTCATCTGCAGCATAGGGCTCTGGGCACATCCGAGCTGTGCGCAGCCTACAATAGTTAAGAGGCCAGCAGGGTGTTCAGAGCAGCGACCACACACAACAGCAGTGGTACCCGGTAGGCTGCATCCTCATCGGGCCAATCACCACCCGCCACCCTGCTGAACTTGGGGTGCAGCCATGCCCCAAGCCCCTGGCCCACTTCCACCCTGCGTGTCAGCCGCCCAACTCCTCGAATTGGCTGGCTGCGTTTGCCAGGAGGAGCCTTCCTGGACGCATCTGAAGGACCCAGGAAAACTGAAACCAAATAAACCCAACCTGCCCACAAGCGCACCATGAGACCACCACCCACCAAAGTCGTGCCCCACTAGGGGCCACCACACAGGTACCTCAGGGGACAGCAGGGCCACCCAGAGCTGCTGCAGACACAGGAGACATTTCTTGGCTCATTTTGTTTTTACTTTTTTTCTTTTTGCAGAACCAAGATTCGAACCTACAACCTTGCACTTGCCAGGCAGGCACTTAGGCCCCAGAGCTAGCTCCCCGGCCCCTCTTTGCTCATTTTGATTCTAGCCTCTGAAAGAAATGACCAAAAAGCCTAGATCCAGTCATGAGGGCCCAGGAAGAAAACACCCCTCACCCCCACTCCCAGCACACGGACTCTGCTGGAAGATGCCAGGGAGCTCCGGAGACCTCACTAATTTGGACTGGAAGAAAAGATGGCGGTGCCTGCTGGCAAGGGCTGGCAACCCCGCATGTTCCCAACTTCTCCCACACATCGCCCACACAGGTCCCCCCACTCCCCACTCCCAGGGGCTCAGGCCTCTCCCAAGCCCACGCACAGGTGATGTCCTCTGAGTACAGAGCAAGGCGCCCAGGAGGAAGCCTGGCACCACCTCTGGGGCCCAGAGCATCCTGTCCCAGTCTTTGTCACTGGGCAGAAGACAGTTGTGGCTTCCAAACCAGGCTTCTGAGCAGAAAGAAGAGAAAAAGGGCTGCCAGCTTCTTCTGGGGTCGACACCGGCCTCCAACAACGCACCAGTTATGGTGGAGAAGCCATCGCTACCAATTCTCCTCAAAACACCTGCGTCCCAGGAGAGCGAGGGCTCGTCAATGCTTCCGACGCCCACACGGGAGGCGGGTTCATCCAGAAGCGGATGGCGCCCCGACCACGGCAGAAAGGGAGCAAGATCCGAGCCACAGAGCGCGCCAGACGCAGTCCACGAGCTTAGATGCCCCACTCTGCACACGGGGCCCCACTCGCCCGTGGCACAGCAGGTGTGGGACAGGGAGGATACGGGAAAAGGCAGCCGGCGCCAGCGGCCACGAACTCCATTCAGTGGGGATCTGTTGACGGCCCACAGAATGCAGGGATACGGAGACCAACAGAGAACCCCCTCGGTGGCATGCAGCCTACGAGAAATGGCAGCACAGAGCCCTTGGTTAAAATGATTAAGAGCTTCCAGACAGCAACAGCGGAGCATCAGGCAAAGCTTGGAGGCCCCCGAGTGTGGCGCTACTTAGGACCAAGTGGGCTTCACATCCCAGAAGCCACCTGGATGCCACATGGAAGAAAGGGGAAGGAGGGACGGTGGGGAGGAAGGAAAGCAGAGAGGACGCCCAATGAAAGGCCGAGCTGAGGGCAGAGCAACGCGCCTGCCGTTCCAGCGCCTCTAGAAAGCTGAGGCAGGAGGGTTGCAGTGTTGACCCCACCCTGGCAGCTTAGCGAGGTCCCATCTCAAAATAAAAAATAGAGGAAGGACTAGGGTGTGGCTCAGTGCGGAGGCCCTGGGTTCCATCCTCAGGACGGCGAAAAAGAAGGAAGAAAGCAGAAGGGAAAGGAAAGAAAAAGAAAAAAAAATATATCCTGGATCCTGTTTTGGAATACGTGCTGCCCGGGCAAGCAGGAGGCGCTGGATCCGGACGCTCACACCCAGGATCATTGGCTCCAATGTGCAGGCGCTGGCCGTCCTCGGAGCCAGCATGCACGGGGCCTCCCTGGGCGCCCGCTCCTTTCCAAGGGCTCTGCAGGCATGAGCTCCTCCACTCATCCTAACGATCCTCTGAAGTGAATCATTCTCTGGCTTCATTAAGATGCGGAAGCTGAGGGCAGAGAGTTCAGGCAGCCTTCCCGGGATCCCAGCCTGGGTGCGCTGCCAAGCCGGGATTCTAAGCCCGCCAGTGAGCTCACGCCAGAGGCATCTCAAGAAGTCCAAGTCCCACACAAAGCGTCTTAAGCAGAGGCACCAGTGGCCTCACAGTGTGGGGGGAGGATCCTGAGAGGCTCTCTGGTCAGCGTAGGGGACGCGTATCCTAGGCTCCTAGTCCCCTCTCACGTCCGGCCCACAACTCTCAAGAGTGGCCAAGACAGTGGGAGGGACACAGACCCGGTACACAGAGGCCACTCTGTGGCATCTACATCCTCTGTGAGGGACGCTTCCAGGGGTACGGGCTGTAACGTCCTGCAGCCCAGAAGCAAGGGGCACGAGACAGTGGCACTCAGCCCCGGGGCTCTGGGTGGTGCCCAGACATCCCAGGAGCCCTGAGGGCCACCAGGAGCAGATCTGGTGACAGCAGCTCTCCCTGGCCTCATGGGACAGAGACTCTTGTCATTGCTTCAAAGTAAGGCTCTCAGCCTCGGCCTCCGGCGATGCAGCTGGCCCCATGCGAGGGGCAGAAAGGGACCGGAGGAGCCGCAGCATCCCGAGCCAGGAGTGGGGAGCTCTCCAAGATGGTGGCACCCCACAGCCACCGGAAGGAAGGCTTCCTGGCCAGTGATGGATGACACAAGGCGTCCACATCGACTGGCAGCCGGTGACCTGCCAGGCCCGGGCTCTGAGTCAAACTCCAGAACAACAGAGCGGGGCTGTGAGGCTGGGCAGCTGGATGGCCTGGCTTCAGGAGAGCCCGGTCCTCGAGTGCTGCCGCCGGGCTGGGTTGGGACCAAGACTCGCCATGTCCGGCAGGCACTAGGGCTACTCGGAGAAGGGTGGGAGGTGGGGAGCAAAACCTGAACGGCCCCCAGGGATGCAGGAGGAGCAAAGCCGAGGGACAGGACTTCACACTTAATGCGTGTCTAGTCACACTGACTAAAACCCAGGTCGACTGTGATTTTCCACCTCAGCTCTTAAGCGGTAGCCGCTTAACCCAGAAGCGAGATGCAGCACGCTCTTACGATGGTGAGCTGGATGCCCCATGAGTCACAAGCAAGGGTCCCAAACAGGGTGAGGACAGTGAGCCGGAAACACCGAGAGAAAGGGTTCCCCTCGAGAGAGCCCCCGACGGCCACACGGCCAGCCCTCGCCATTCCCTGCAATGTCTGAGCCCGGGTCAGCGATGGAGCAGCTGTTTCTCCTCCAGGGTCCTAGCCACTCTCCTGTCCCTGGACACGATACCAACCCGACACCCACAACTTAAGGGGGAGAGAGTGACTTTAGAGGCCCAGGCAGAGCCAGCTGGCTCCCAGGCAGGAAGGGCCTGGCCGGGGAAGGCTGCTCCGGTTAGGGCAGCGAGGAATCAGCCGAGGGAGGGGCCAGGGAGGAGAGCCCACCGGGTCACGCGTCTCTCCTGAGCCAGGCCCTGACGCCTGACAGCAGGGCCAGCTAGGATCTGCCCGGAGATAAAACCGCTGGCGATGTTAGTGCCCCAAGATCAAGTCCCCTCCCAAAGGCCCTGAGCGTGAGGGTTTGGGGCATCATTCCTGTCCTAAGCCCTGACGTCTATCGCAGGATCCTGAAAACTCACACGCACATCTTTCCGCAAAGTGCATCTAGTCCATCTCTAAGAATCACTGAAGCCTTCACAGTTGCAGCACCACTAAGAAGCCCAGGGCCGAAGTCTCTGAGACGCAAAGCAAACTTGGCTGTGAGCCCCTAGAAAAAAAAAAAGTTAATCGCTGCCAACACTCACATCCCCTTTCCTAAAGGGAGAACCAGGAGGATGGGACCGGAGCAAGACGGACAATGAGCAGGGGCAGCTATTACACCAGGTAGCACCGGTCCAGTATCTCAGGGCGAACTTGCTGAGATACGAGCTCCAGAGCACAGGGGTGCTCCTGCTGGCCGCAGCCCCACAGCCTCTGTTTCTCGGGCTGGTTCCACCCACCACCTGTAGCTTGTTCAGTAAACATTCCACATATCCGGCTTCTCCCACTTGCCAGAGTCTCAGCTGCATTTTTGGTCTTACTTTTATAGTTTTACGCACTATTCTCTTAGAGACACAATGCCTGACTCCCAGGCCTTCTTCTGAAATCTAAACGGAAACCTCCCTGACCTCGCAAGTCTTGCATTCTGCGTGTCCATAAAAACCAGTCCTACCTGGATGGTACCAACCCCTGCCACCAACTTGACCAGGAGCTGGGCCCCCTTGGGTCATGACTACAGAGGCCTCTGGGTACCTAAATAGCTGAGCACTGTGCACTAACTCTCAGGAAATCAATTCCCTCGGCAGCTTTCCTGCCCCACAGTGCCCTGGGGTTCTCTTCTCAAACCAAACTATTACAAGGGAGTTTATTTCTACCCTTTTACAGTTTGGAGCCAGGGAAGGGTAGGGCCTTGCCAGTTACCAAGGTGCCCTCAGGCCACCTTTTCTAAGGTCTAGATACAAAATATTTGGCTTCCTTCTTTTGCCCCAACTTTGTAGATGCCTCCTTTATGAAGCACCTGTGAGCTTTTCAAATTATTTAGCTCTTCCATTTGCTCCTAATCTTCACTGTAAGTCTAGCTAAAAGCTGTCAGCAACACCCATGCCACAGCCTAAGCACTGGGCTGCCTTGAAATTTCTTCCGCCCCTAATCCCAATCTCTGGCGAAGTCTCAGGCTATGGACAAGATGTAGATGAATTTTCCGCTAAAGCGTAAAACACACGGCCTGTGTCCAAATGCCAATGGAGTCCTTCTCCCTCCCTACAATCTCTCGAGCTTGGCCTTCAGTGTCTGCATTTCTATCAGTATTCCAAGCTCTGACGAGACCCGCCCATCAAGTGCAGCTTACAGCACTCTGGGGCTTCCCCATCTGGCACCTCCAAATCTTTCCAGACTCCTCCTACAACCCAGGACCAAAGGCTTCCGAGCCACGTGCTCAGGTAAAGGTGTGACAGTGACTCCATTCTCCGGCACCAAAATCTGTCTTAGCCACCTTCCCGTCACGGGATACAGTGACTGACACCCCAATTTATAGGACGATAGGTTTATTTTTGGCCCGGTTTGTAATCCTGGTCAGCTGACTCTGAGGCAGGGAGAGCTGCTCACACCGTGGTGGCAGGAGGCAGGGCTGGAAGGCAGGGCCGGGGAGGAGGAGACCCTTCCAGCACACATCCCCAGTGACCAGCTGTCCAGCCAGCCCCACTTCTGGCCACAGATGCACTGGTGAAGACAGTGCCTGGATGGTCCATCACCTTCCAAAGCCCTGCCTCTCACATGAGCCCTGGGGTGACATTTAGATCCAACCCATCTTCCCAAAGCTTCCCAGAGGACAGCTCCTTACAGCAGAGAACCGGCTTAGGTGAAAATGCCCAGCACATGGAAAGCAGCCATGGGAACCACGGCACCGTGGAATATTATACAGCAGGTGAATGGAGAAGTCTGGGCCAACATGGATAAGTCTACAAAAATATCCTGTTGGCAGAGAAAAGCAAGCTGCAGAATAGTACAGTCAACATAAGGTTTAAAGAAAAATTTTTCTGGATATCTTCCCAAAAGAATTAAAAGCATCAAATCACAGCAATATAGACGTGCCTGTGTTTATACAAGCACAGTCTGTAATAGTCAAATCTTGGACACAACACAAGTGCCCACCAACTGATGAATAGATTTAAAAAAAAAAAAAGTGTGATGTTTTTATGCAATGGAGTACTACTCTGCTATGAAGAGGGATACACCTGAGACATTTCTAGGAAGACGGATAGACCCAGCTGGAGTCCATATACTCTGAAGGGAAATAAATCAGACACACATGAATAGATACCACTTTGTTTCTCTGGTATGAGAGATCAAAAGTACAATAACAAACCAAACATGTAATAGGTATCGTAAAACAGGAAGAAGAGGCCTCACTGGGGAGGGGAACAAGAAAGAGAGGAAGGGGAAAGAAAAGAAGGGAAAAGTGTTTAAAAGTGAGAAAAACAGGAAAACATGGAAACAAAGCTTTTATAAATGGGGAGCAGAGGAGGACTTGAAGGAAGGGGAGGGGAGAGGGGAAAAAAAAGAAGCAAGCTGTATGGTGGATGGGTACAAATTCTCTAGGATGAATGAGATCACCATGGATACCCAAAGTGTATCAATAGGCCTGGGAGACAGCTCAGCGGCATACGCACCTGCCTGGCAAGCGCAAGGTCATGAGTTCAATCCCCGGTACCGAAAAAAAAAACTGAGATGAGGAAAAGGACAGGAGAGGGAGCAGGACAGAACGGGGAGAAACGTACATCCGTGCACGATGCAAAACAGCTTTGACACTTGTGCATTGATTTCTGCTGCTCTACACAGAGGAGTAGTCGATGCTTAAATTTTTCTGTCTTTTTTTCTTTTTCTCTTAAATTTCTTATAACATTTCTTTCCAATTTTGCATGCTTATATTTGGTAATCTGAACAACTAACATGAAGAGAACATCGTGCCATACGCCAACCACTGTTGAATTCCTCCCGATTTGTTTGGTGAATTCTGTATCATTTTTCATGGGTTTTGTTTTTATTATTTTGTAGTCTCTTTAATAAAAATAAAAATAAATAAAATGTACCAATAAAACCTGATTTAAAAAAAGAAAAAGGTAAATACACAAAAATAATATAATATCCATGCCTGTGCATTCAAGTAAACATATAAAAATGTGAAATTCAGGCTGGGGAGATAGCTCGGCAGACTAGGCACCTGCCTGGCAAACACAAAGACCCAGGTTCAATCCGTGGTACTGCGTGCCACACCAGTGGCATGGTGGCACACGCCTGTGATCCCAACGCTGAGGGGGTTCAGGCAAGACAATCACTGCGAGTCCAAGCTGTATAGCGAGACCCTGTATGAAATAAATAAATGAAACATTTCTTTTTTTTTTTTTTTTTCCAGTACTGGGAATTGAACTCAGGACCCTGCGCTTGCCAGGCAAGTGCTTATTCTAGTGACCTATCTCCCCAGCCCCCCTGAACCATTTCTTTTTAAAAATATGAAATTCCTGATTGGCGTCGCTGCTACAGCAGGGGTGGAACTAAGAACAGTGCAAAAGACAAAGTCAGTGTTTGCTGTCATGTTCGGGTACTTTTCCAGAAAAACAAATAGTAGAGGCTCGCCAAGGTGACAAAATGCACGCAGCTAGCGCGGCCAGGCCCCGGGTACACTGCTGAGCGCTGTGTGACTCTCTGTACTTTTTACATTTTATTTCTCAAAATAAAAATTACGATTTAAAAAAAGGGGAAGAGAGGCTCCTCGCACGCTGCTACTGGGACTGTGGCTGCGACCCCAGAGCCAAGGAAATCAGCTGGCTGCTTAGGGTGGAGACGCATCCGCAGAGGGAGCGGGCGCCTCCTGCCGGGGGTCTGCTGTGGGACAGGGGGCTGCGGGACAGGGGGCTGCGGGACAGGGGCTGCGGTGTCCCCGGGTGGAGCGAGCCCAGGTTCCTAAGCAGGCATCGTAGGCCAGAGCTGGCAGCAGCTCAGCCAGCCCGGGCAGCTGCATCCGCCAGGGCGGGGTCGCAGAGGGGAAGGAGGAAGTGGACCCCCGAATTCGTGTGACCCCAGCTCCGAGGCACGCCGTTGCAATGGAGGGAAAGAAGCAGGCCGCAAGGACCATCGCGGGCGACACAGCCCTCGTCCTTCCCTCAAGGACGCGGTCGGGGGTCTACGTGCAGAGGACAGGGCCAATGGAGGAACTTGCGGGGCGGCTGGGGCATCAGCTGTAGGAAAGGGGACAGAGAGGCGGGGCCAGGGACCGGCACAAAGGCGATGCTGGCCCTGTTGGTGACGTCCCGGTTCACACCTAAAGAAACAAGAGCAGGGACAGGCACACCAGCAAAGCTCCACGGGGAGCAGCATCCTGTGGCCGGAGGCGGCTGTGGGTGCCGTTACCCGGCAGCACCCCGCGCGGCTGGGCACCCCCACTCCTGCGCCAAGGGAAGGGGCCCAAGATGCAGGCAGGTGAAGAAGGGGTTGAAATAAAGGAGAAGAGCTACTGCGATGAGCCGAAGCGCGCACCGCGCACGGTCCAGGCCTCTGGGGCGACAGCGCGGGGCCT
>PVKN010023644.1:0-14729 GCA_004027915.1 Capromys pilorides
GGTGTGAAGAAATCAAATATGGTTCTTTTCCTCTGCTTCAGCTGCTGTAACCAAGATGACCTGGTCCCGGAGACGGGGGGACTGGTTCCTTGTGTTTCCTCATTCCTGCTGCGGACTGGGCTGAGGTGTGTGGTGGACAGGCCAGCAGAGGGCAGCTTTGTGGCGTGTGTGTGTGTGTGTGTGTGTGTGTATGCACACAAGCTTGTTAGTGAGACAGAGAGAGAGAGAGAGAGAGAGAGAGAGAGAGAGAGAGAGAGATGGAGGCATCTGGATAGCTGTTCCCAGCTGTAGAATGCTGTGAGAACTCCAGTGTGGGGCGGGACCATGCTAGAGGTGACAGTAGTGTGGAACTGTGTGATTGGTGGGAGACTCAGCAGTGGAACTGAAAGAAACTGCAAGTGTGTATGTTCATGGGGAGCAGCAGTGATTGTGGGGAACGAAGAGTGGCTGGGTGTGGGTTTTAGTGCTGGGGGAGAGTGCAACATAGTGCCAGGGAGGCCCGTGAGATCCCTGGTATATGAGAGCGTGGGGGAGATTGAGAGGTTGTGGTTATACACGCTACCTATGCAAGGCTGGCTAAGGTTCCTGGGGATGAGGAAAGCTAGAGTCAGGTCTGGGCTTTATAGTGTTATTTAAAGCTTTTTAAAAAAACTTTTGGTGTTTTGAGTTAGGGTCTTACTGTGTAATTCAGGCTGGACTTGGATGTACCAAGTGGTCCAGGCTGGCCTCAAACTCATGCTGATCCTCCTGCCTCAGCCTCCTGAGTGCTGGGAATATAGGTGTGCACTACCACACCTGGCATAGGCTTTTTAGTGTAATGACCAAAACCTCAAATAGTTGTCACGCCTGTCAAACAGCAACACAACCCAAGCCAGGCCTTTCTGGGACTGTTTTCTTGTCTGCAAAAGAAGAAAGTGTTAAGGACTGGAGGTCCTGTAGGGGTCTGTCAGCACAACCTTAACACATATTGAGGTGGAAGAACAAGCTAAGCCTTACTTGGTGACCCCTCCACCCACTTGGGGTCCCCATTCTCCTAGGAACTGAATATAATGAAAGCTCACATGGCCCCAATCCCATTTCCTGCCTGCAGTGAGATCTGTTGCCTCTTCGCATCTCTTCAACAAAGCTGCTTATGGGAAGAAGGTATTCACAGAGTCCCCAGGGTCCAGCTGAGTTCTGCCCAAATGAGAATCCCCCACTCTAACTACCAGCCCATAATCTCTGTGGCAGGGAGCTGGGAGAGGGTGGGGATGTGTGCGTAATTCAGAGCTGAGCCTACAGGCGCTAACACCATTTAGCAGGATGGCTAATTGAAATTTAAATTAAAACTAGAAATTAAAGTACTGACAGAAAGATAAAGCCTGAGGCTGGCTTTGCCCCCACGGAGTGGTGATGGGGGTGTCTAGCTGAGGGACGGGATCACAGCTGGGAAGGGGAATCTTGTGGTGGCCTGACCTGACCTACAGCAGAAAAGCCCTGGCCTTTCAGCCAAGAGACCCAGGGTGCCTTGTTCCCTCTGCCGTTCCTCCCTTCTAGGCCTCAGTGGTGTTTTGTGTTTTTGTCTTGCTTTGTTTTACTGAATAATGGGCACAACAGTAATATGAGAATCATGTGAACTGTAAGGTAAAAAAGAACAAAAAAGCATGGGGGTTCATTTGTTCCTTCCAGTGTGAGTCTGCTGGGGAGCTGGCACAGCACATCTTGGAGCCTGAGAATCACCTGGGGAGTAGGGCACCAGTATTTCCCTGCCACTTTAAAAGATTGGCACAGAGGAATCGCCCCAGGCCATAAAGTGCTGGTACCTGATTGCATCCTAGGAGTCTAAAACCTGTAGGACAACCTCTGCTTTGGGGAGGGTTAGGTACAGCTTTTTGCTGTGTCTGCTGGCTACCTCAGGTTGGAAGTGTTCCAAGGACAGAGGTACAGTATTCTGGCCCCTAATATTGAGCAGACACGTAGAAAATTTGGGCCTAACACCCCATTTCACAGAGGAGAAAGCCAAGGCCAGAGAGGCCCACAGTCTGAGAGCTGGCTGGGCCTTCTGCCGCCGTGCCAAGGTGAGAGCCTGTTTGGTTGGCTGTGCCTCCCTGCTCAGCTGTTTTCTCCTGTTCCTGCAGGTCTGCTGGGAATCAGCCCAGGCGGGGGCGGCAGCCCGACTTCTCTTGGTGGTGCTGAGCGGCAGGAGCAGCAGGAGCTAGGACCAAGGACACGTGGGAGCTGGGAGCCCCAGGTAGGACTGGGAGCTCTTGGGCGGATGGATGGTGTGCTGAGTGGCCTTCCTGCTTAGACTCTGCCCCTTCCCATGTGGGATTTCTTGGGCTTGAGGGAGCATGCAGAGTCCTTGCCTTGGCACTTACCACTCAGGCCTCTGAGGAGGCAGCCGTTAGCCCTGCCAGTGTGGTGCTGTCTGGAACCCAACTAAAGTCTTGGGAAGGCTTTGGCCTTGAAGCTCAGGGGACTGAGGGCCACTCATAGTTTGGTGGAAGGAGTGGTGACACCCTTTAGGCCAGCTTGGAGAAAGTGGCCTGTGAGCCAAGGGTTGGGGGTAGATGTGTCAGCCTATAACTGCCTTGGTCATCACAAAAGGAAACTAAGGTTCACTGGTCCCCAGAGTGGGTTGGAATAGAAGAGGGGCTCCCAGCACATCTGAGGCCTCTTGCATACCCCAGTTCTTGTCTAGCTCCTTCGCTACAGATTTAGGGGTGAGTCAGGCAGTGTCTCCTAGGAATGTTAGAGAAAGCCACAATCTCTGAGGTCAGCAGTCCTTCCTTTTGGGGCTAGCTTTTTCACCTTCACCCCATTGTAATGAAAATGGCTCTGTGGGCTGGAGGTGTAGCCCAGTGGTAAGCATATGCTTAGCTTAAGTAAAGTCTGGAGTTCATCTCTTGTCAGAGCCAGAGGAAAAGAAAGAAGAAGATAGAGAAGAGAGGGAGAGGCAGAGGCATGGCCTGGAAGAATGAAGGAGGGAATGAAGAGAGGGAGTTGCCTGTTTAGTGTTTAGAGTCCTGGGTTCTGGATACGTGAGCAAGCTTAGACCACCTAGAACCCAGGAAATGACCAGGGCAAGGGCGATGAGGACACTCTTCTTCTGGGAGTTAACCCTGACTACTGCCCTCATTCCAGCCCTACTGGCTTTTTGCAGAACAAGGACAGGGTCGTCTTTTTGTCCATTTTACCCCTGGGCCTGCTGGGGTGGAGGTGAGATGCCCTTGGCTTGGGGCTTCTGTTGCCTGAGGTCAGGGGACCCAATCTCCTGGTTCCCCGAAGAGCCTTCCCACCTTAAAGTCTCAAGCACCACCAGCCTGGCTGGCTTGGACATTCACATGTTCAGCAGGCACACAGAAAGCCAGGCCACAGTGAGCACCCATGCCATAGATGCCTGGTATTGGCACATGTGTCACGCATGTGGGCCCATGAGTACATGGGTATTCGTAGGCACTCCCAACAACTCAGATGCTCACCTCTGTCTCCGTGCACTCAGAGGCTGCCCACATTTACCACATGGTGACCATGCTGTGTTAGGGACGGACGTCTGCTCAGTGTCACAGCCCTGTCAGGCAAGCCAGGTCTAACATGTGACACAGTGAGGTCCGGGGGTGCTACAGTGACCACAGGGGCTGGAAAGGCTTGAGCCACACTGAAACGTTAGCTCCGGCCAGCTGTTCAGTAGCTTTTTGCCCACCTGGCCCAGGCGTCCAGGCTGACCACGGCTTTTGGAGATGGGGCGCATGGGTGTGGAGGAGGTGCCATCAGCTGTTCAGTGCCGTTTGTGGCTGCTGCCACAGAGGAGGAAGTAGGCGTTTGGTCATGGGGCTAGGGTGCTCAAAGGCTAGTGGGGGTTAGACAGTCCCTCTGTGCCCCATAGCGTTCATGCTTGGAGAGAGTGGAGTCGCTGGCCTCTGGGGCTTGGAGGGCACCGAGGGTATACTCGTGGGGTCCACTTTTCAAGGCTGGAGCCTTGAAGGGGACAGACCCATCTGTCCGGGGTGTTTCCGGAGGCTCACTTCCTCTGGGCTGCCCAGGAAGTGGTTTCACAGTGGGACTGACCAAGCCATCTAGCTGTGGCTTGCCCCAACCCTGTCCTACCTACCTGCTGAGGAGGGCAGCATCTGGCTGGTGGATTAGGTTAAATGACCAGGCTTGTACTGTGAGTGCTGCCAGCCTTGCCAGGGGCTCTGGAAGGAGGAGACTAGAGGAAGGAATCCCCTGCAGCCCCTACAATGCCTTCTCTTTTCTTGCTCTGAGCCTGTAAGCTGAGGTTCAGGAATCAGCTATGGTAGGCATGGCCCTTAGGGGCTGAGGTGGTGGAGCGTCTCAGGCATTAGGCAGCACCGGGCAGCTCTGTGAATGACTGGGCAAGGCACTTTGCCGCTCAGTGTCTCGGTTTTGTCCTCTGACAAATGAGGTGATGATAATGTTCACCTTTTTGAGGTTACTCGGGGAAGAACAGCTAACGTATGTAAAGTAGCTAGCGCCGTGCTTGGCTCACTGACAGTTTTTAATGAGTAGAAACCATAGTCATGTGGAGCACATAGCGGCTGTTTCATAGTAACTATTTAAAAACGAGCGAGTGGTACTGATAACGTGCCGTTATTATCTGATGGGCTGGGGACTGGCCCGGCGTCACGGGACTGGAGTAGCTGTGGAGCCTGGCTGAGAAGCCAGGGTCCTCTGGCTCTGATTTCCTCTCAGTTCTGCCTCCAGCAGCAATGCCAGAGACAGGATAGCTGCATGGCTCAGTGGGTCCCATGGCCTCTGAGAAAAGCACCCCAGGTGGGGCAGCTGTGGTCCCTCGGGCACCTAGCTCCCTCCTCTTCATCTCCTCCGATATCCTTTCAAAGACAAAAAATAGATCTCTTGACAAATGGATGCAGGAAAGGGAAAGGCAGTCTGAAGCTGCCTGCTGTCCCACAGGGATCCTTCCCTGCTCTGGTCGCCTGCAGGACTTTGGGTTTGGAGACTTGGCTGGGCATCAGGGATGGGCAGTGAGCCCTCCTGCCAACACATACACCCTGTGGACCTCCGTGTTTGGGCTGGGGAAGAAAGCAGACATCTGGGGCTGCTGGGGCTACAGGCGAGGGGGAGCAGGAAACCCCTCTGGAAGTACACGTGTGCTCATGTCCACATTCTGTGGCAGCTGGTGGCAGGGCCCTGCCTATCCCAGGAACACGCAAGTCAGCAGTGAGGATTGGGCGCAGCTGTGGTCTTCACTGTTTGGGATCGGGAAGCTGAGGAGGTGTGCTGAAGTGGTGGCATGTCAAGTGGAGCTCAGGAGGCTGAGTGCTGGAAATCGGCAGGGGCCAGTGCCTGGGCTAGGAGTGTACGTAGGAGCATCCTGAAGGCTTGGGAGCAGACAGGAACCCCTCTGCAGACGTCAGACAGACCCAGGAGTGATATTTGCTGGTCATGTATCTTTGAGCCAGGGACTGACAGCTGAGACTCCATTGCCTCGTTTGTAAAATGGGCTGATCAGGCAGTGTCCGCGTAGGACCTGAACGTAGGAAGGAGCCACCATGGGGAATGGGAAGGGACAGGAAGACAGAACATTAAGCACCGAGGGTCCTCCGTGGCAGGGACTTGGCTGTTCGGGGGAAATAAAAGAAGTGATGGTGGCTGTGGCATCAGAGTGGGGAGAGGGCAGCTCCTGAGGAGGTTTGGGAGGTAAGGTGGTGAGAGGGTGGAACAGGCAGGCTAAAGAGTCTGGGCTGACAGAAAGGGCAACAAGAAACACTAGGGGCTTGGGCAGGGGTGAGAGAATAGGGGGGCCACGGGGGCCAGAGGAGAGAAGGGAGAGCTGTGGGTAGGCAGGCGCCAGGCCTATGGGTGGTGGTGGAGCTTGAAAGGGGCAGAGATGGGAGGCAGTGGCCATAGTGGGCTGGGGAGGGGACAGGCCAGAGGCAAACCAGCCCCAGGTGTCAAGCCTGGCAACTGCGTGAGCGTGGGCACGGCCAGCAGATGAGGAGCACTTGGAGGGGAACAGCAGTGGCCGTTGTGGGCAGATCTGGGCTCTTGCATGTGGCATGGCCTGGAGGCAGGTGGGGCCACACGGCAGGGGTGCCAGAGCATCTGGCTCAAAGTGGGTTGGGGAGGAACAGTCTCAGCAAGCCTCAGTGGGGAAGCTGAAGAGGCCCTGGACACAGGTTTGGGTGCTGTCCCTCGGAGGTCCCTGCCTGCCCGGGTGCCAGCAGGGCAGGCTTGTGGTGGCTGAGCTGCTGTTTTCACAACAGACCGGAAGCTTTGGATCATATCTACGGCTGTGTTGGGTAAACAGGTGTGGTAGAGCAGCCATGCCTGGCCCAAGGTCGGATCAGATATCTGTGTGGTGTGGGCTGTGGGGCCTGGGGGTGGCAAGAGGCGAGGCATTGTCTTGGGGGTCTTCCAGTATCAGCACTGAAGACAGTTTAGGGTCCTCCATGGTCAAGACAGAGGCTGAGAAGGGCAGCTGCTGATGGGGCTCTGCTGGTAGACTTGCTGCCTTGGCCGGGTCTGTGTACTTTCCAGTGCAGCAGACTATGGCGAGGCCTGCCAGGGCTGAGCTGGAGGCTTTCTACCCCCACCTCCTCGGGTCTATCCTCTGCTTGTGGTTTTGCTTAAATTGCTCAACCTCCCTTTTTTCTGCCCAGTGAGCCTAGAGCCTGTGGAGGTCATGTGTTTGCTGCCTCCAGAGGCAGAAATTTGAGCCCTCCCTCCTTTCATGCCCCAGGCCTGTGACTCTCACTTGTGACCCCAACCTCAGGACCCTGTAGGAAAGTGGACATCTGGTGAGGTACCTGTCCAGCTCTGCCTTCCATGGCTACTCTTGATTTGCCCTGGACCTCCTTGGGGGGCCACCCTAGCCTGCCCTTGTCATCCCCTGCTTCTCTCACTATCCATTGTGCCCCAGGGGTACGGCTGAATCCTAGGCAGGCATACATGCCTGGAAGGCACATGGCTTCATCTCAGAGTCTGCCCGGAGGGTGCCTGTGCCGGTGTGTGGTACAGCTTGTAGCATTCCTTGTGCATGCAGATACGGCATGGCTGGGTGTGGTCTGTGTGCTGCTCACAGGAGCCGGCCAGTGGGGGGCATTTCTCTGTGTGTTCCTGAGAGTGTGATTTGCACAGGTATGTATACCCCAATCTGGCTCCTCACAGAGGACCTTCTGTCCTCGAAGGAGTTGCTTCTTTGGGTCCTGCCTTGAAGGGGCCTTTGTTCCCCCCAGGGATACCTGGAGCCCTCCCTCTGGTTGAACCCAGGGCAGTAACAGCTCTGTGGGCTATGACCTAAGTAAGGTACTATCCCCAGTAAGGTCCCTACTCCTGCCATTCTGATCCTTCCAGATATTCTGGCAGGGTGGGATGGACTGTGATATTCAGATTGAAGGCCTCACTACGACCCCAGCTAACGGGCCCCTTCAGCCCTCATTCTGCTTCAGTCCTGTCACTCTCCTGGGCTCTTTCCCCAGGTCTTGTCCTGCTCTATGATCCCACCGTGTTTATGTGACCATCCCCTGCCATGCTGTGATTTTCGTCAGCCTAGTGTGTCTTGTCATTGTGGTACTAGCTAAGGTCGAAGTGGGCAGGAGGTGACCTGGAACTACACACACACACACACACACACACACACACACACACATGTTGTGTGTAGAATCATGTCCACACATGTTTGTTTTCCTGGGAAGTGGGCCCTCGGCTTTCATGCGTTCTCAGGATAGTATAACCCCCTTTGTGGTCACAGGAGGTCAACTCGTGCCCCCTAGGCCCCATATCTGATTCTTATTGGATTCTAGGGCCTGGCAGTAGGAGTTCTGAAACTTCCCTGTAGAATCCGCCGTGTAGCCAAGGCCGAGAAGCCTGAACTAGAGGCAGAGGTGCCCCGAGACAGCAGACCCTGCTCAGACACAGATGACCTCCGATACTAGCAGGGAGGCACTGGCTTCCTGGGGACCCCAGGCTTGACCTTTCAAACTGCGGGTGTCAATGCGTAGGAGCTTTCGTGGGAGGGGCTGGAGTAGGATTTGAGGTTGAGAGCTGGCCAGGTCAGGGTACAGCTCCCTGAGGGCCAGGCTGAGGTCTGAGTTTTGTCCAAGGTCAGTGGGAATCTAGGAGCTCCCCCACAGTGGGAAGAATGGCTGGGGCATGACAGCCCAGGAAGGAGAGGAGCAAGGAGGAGCAGTGCTCTGGGGATCTGAAGAGGGAAGCCTATGGGCAGTGGTTGGTCAGCATGGGGTTGAAGAGGAGCTCTGGCCAGGGAGGAGGTACGAGTCTTGGGTAGGAACAGCAGTGGCGTCCCCTGCTCTGGGCCTTGGCAGTGGCCTGAGACCATACCTCTGGCCCTTGTCTCATACAGGGCTTGCGCGTGAGGCACAAGCAGGGCCATGCTGGAGGGGCCTTGAAGCAGGTTTGCTAGCTCCTCCTTCCCCCACCTCCTGCTCCTCCTGCTGATCCCATTTTCTGGGTTTTGAAACCCCTGTGGCCTCCTTGGCCTAGTTCTGTCGGGGAAGGCCGTCTGGGAGGCCACCCTTACTGGCAGGCCATCCTCCCTGCCTCCCTAGGCGGGCTGTTGCTCAGCGCTGGCCCCTTTGCCCTTTTCCAGCTGCCGGGGCCAGCTCTGTGCTCCCTTGGTGGTCACACTGATTGCACACACTGTCCTGGCCCTGACCAGACCCGAATCAGTCCTTCCCCCGAGGCGTAGGGCTGCATCCCTAGGAGGCCCCACTTTGCTGCCACCTGTCATCCAGTCTTGCTTGGCAGCAGGGATACCTTCCCTGGGCAGTGGGCAGGGAGAGTCCAAGGTTGGTCAAGTGTGGATAGGAAAGGACTGCGGTGGTAGCAGGCTCTCCCACTGCCCGCGTGTCTGCCCCACCAGGGACTACAGGGAGTCTCTCCTTGAGCCTGTTCACGTTGTCCTTTGACAGCCTGGCTGTTCCTAGCCCTGTGTGCTTTCTCTATTGTGGGCATCTCCCTGGGGCTGTGAGGTAGAACTGAACAGGAGTGGGGGGGAAAGAGAGAGTCAGAGGACCCTTGTACTGGACATGGACCTCCTGCTTCCCCTCTGTACAATGAGGAGAGGGGCAGGTCAGCTTCTGAAGGCCTGTATCTTGGAGACAACTTAGCTTGGTGGGTTTTATCTTTCTTTCTTGACAGCACTGTTTTAAGCAAGTTTCTACACTATAGAAAAATTAGAAAATGCGCTTCAGCTTCTTCTTGTCTCCTAGCCCCCTTCATAGGTACACATCAACTTACATGTGGATGTGAAGCCACACACTTGTCCACCACAGGCCACCCAGCTGGAGCTCCGACAGTGCGGCCACTCTGGTCACCTTGAGGCTGGCTTCACCCACCTCCCTGGGCTGGCTGGAAACAGGTTTCTGTTTGCCCTGGAGGAGGTGAACTGCCTGTTCTGGTCTGGCCTGACCACTGCCCTCCTTTACCTCCAGGCTGCTGATCTAGGGCAGGGTGGGGAGCTAGGCCATTTCCCCAGGTTTGGGCAGCTGGAGGTTAGTCCAGATGGTCAGGTCAGAAAAGAAGATGGCAGCTCCGGGCATGGAGTTCCTTAAGGCTGGGACTCAGCCTGAACATAGGAGTTGGGCTGAGCAAGTAGACTGATCAAGCTTGGAGTTTTGCCTGTACGGCGGCGTTCTCTGGCTTTGGGTGTCATTTATATCTCCTACTGGCATGTTTGTCTCCTTCTCCACCCTCTCTTTCCTTGCATCTTTTTTTTTTTTAATGTATTCGGTACAGTGTCTTGAACTCAGTGATCTTCCTGTCTTCAGCTTCCCCAGCACTTGGATTATAGACGTGCACACCAGGTCTCATTGGCTGGCTCAGCCTGCCTGGGAGCAGGGCTAGTGCAGCACGTGGTGCTGGGATTGAACTTTGGTTCCTGTGCTTGCCTGAGCAGGCGCTTAGTCCGCTCAGCTATCTTGCTGACCCTTCTCCCTTCATTTTTTCTTCCCAACGTGGCATAGTGGAAGGAATATGACCTGCAGCATCAGGCCTGTGTAAATTCAGTGAAGTGGCTGTGTGACTCTAGCAGGTCACACTTAACTTCAGTCTGGGTTTCTTCATCCATAGAATATCTACCTCCTGAGGGCAGAGTGGGGCTAAAGTGAGCTAAGGCAATTACAAGGTTAAACCTGTCAGCTTCAGAAAAGGACAGTCCCTAAGAATTGAGCTAAGATTCACACCTAGACTATTGGACCCGCCAGGGCTCTCTGCCTCAAAGGCCTGCATCTGTCTACCTTGGGCTAAAGAAGCAAGAGCAGAGAGGAGAGGAGCCACAGACTATGGGGAAGGCCTGGCAGGTTCCCACAGAGTGGTGTGTGGGAATCAGCCCTTGCTGCTCTCTGACCCTGCGAAAATTGTGATGAGTCCGGGGCTGAGCCCGTGGCCCTCTTTGGGGGCTGTGGGTCTAGGTTATTTGCATGGCAGCTGTAAATAGTAGGCACACCTTGCTTTTGTGCAGCTGCCTCAGCCCTCGCCTTTCCACTGCTGCTCAGGCCCTGCCAGGTAGGTGGGTGGCTCGGATTGCATTGTTCAGAGAGGGCACTCATGGGCCAGAGAGAGGGCAGCAGTGGTAGCAGCCACTGGGGCCTGTCTCTTTCCTGGGGTCTAGGTAGTCCAGTTGAGGGCTGAGGGTTGGAAGCATCAGGCTAGATCCTTTGCCTTAGTTTTAATCCTGGAGCTAAGTGGTCTGGCCCTAGGGTTACTGCCGTGCAGCCCCGTGGTGCCCCACGAAGACCACGGATCCGCTATGCTCATGGTACTGTGGCCTGGTTGTGCAGGTTTAGGGCTGGGGCCTCCTCCTGCTGTGGTTGTGGTTTTCCTTCCAGTGGCTTCTGTGAGCAACAGCTGCTGAGTGTGAGTCCAAGGCGGGCCTGGGAGGCTGGTCCTGGGCCCCGCCTCATTCTCCCAAGGTTTTTTTCTCCTGTCTTCTCCATGCGGCCCTAGGTCCCCATGCATAGCTACTGCTAGGCAAGCTGGGGGCAGAATGAGCCACATCTTGGCCCCATGGCGCTGTGGCAGGAAGGAGAAGCTGGCCAGACTGTGTGCAGAGTGCTGGGTGCCCTGTGTTTCCTGAGAAATGGGGTCCATAGCCAGTACTGTGTCCCCAGACTACTGGACACATGAAAGAGACACCGAGTGCATACTGAGCACCGTAAGCGGGGTACGCGGGTGAGGAGCAGCAGGAGGTGCTACCTTGCTGGAGGGTTAGGACTCTCAGCTGGACTCCTACACAGGGCCAAGCCCATGCAGCTTCTTCACCATGAGCCGTGCTCCTGCCGTGTGCCACCACCTACTCCCACGGCCTCACAGGTGCACGTCTGTGTGGGTGCTTAAGCCACACTCCGAGATCGTCATCCCGTGTACAGCCCCACGCAGGCTGCAGCCTGAAGACGAGCCCGCTGCATCCACTGCGTCCCACTGCTGGCTGACCCTCAGCCCACTGAGAGGATGTGGGTGTCTTAGCCTGGTACCTAGGTCTCGCCCACCTTCTGGGCGCAGGCATGAGCTTGCACACCTTCTGTCACTTGTACTGGGTAGGAGCCAGGCCCTGGCAGGGGTGTGGTAGGATCTGTCCTGCCTGGTTTCTTCTCTCTGTCTGGTTTCTGGCCTCAGAGGACTGGCTTTGCCACAGGGCCAGGCTGCAGGGTGAGGTCAGTGTTTGCGGTGAGCTCATCTGGGCTGGGAGCTTCCAGCAGACCTGGCCGCTTGCTCTGGCTGCCTTGAGGGAGAGTGGAGAAAGCTCTTCCAGGGGCCGGGCAGCTGTGGGGTGCATACGTGTGTGTGTGTGCACATATGTGTGTGCGTGCATGCATACGTGTAGGTGGGTGGGTGAGGATGTGTGCCTCAGTTTGCCCCAAGCATCAAACTTACGTTCCAGGTTGAGTATGTGCATGTGTGTGTGTGCAGGAACATGGAGTATTCATTCGACCATGGTTATGGGTGATGTGTGTGGCTTGGGCCTGGGATATGTGTGTGCATGTGGCTTTTACACAAGTGTCCTCTATAAATAGCAACAAAAGGGGACACTTGGGGTCACCTCATGTCGTAACTCTTGACTTGGGGAATAGGAAAGAGGAGGGGGAAAGCATGGAAACTGACCCGTTTGTGAATGAGCAGAGCACAGTCAGTGTTATGTTCAACATTAAAGTGCAGGGGCTGGGGAGATATCTGCTCAGTAGAATAAGCGCTTGCCTAGTAAGCGCAGGGGCCTGAGTTTAATCCCCAGTTCTGCAAAAAAAAAAAAAAAAACTCATTAAAGTACAGTTTTATATTTGAGCAGAAAATCAGTGGGAAAATGCAAGCGGCCTTCCAGGTAAAAGGCACACACCTCCTCCCAGGGCTTCATTTCAGAAGGGCCAGGAGCGCTGCTGCGGGCGCGCAGAGCCTCTCAGGGCCCCAGTTCCTGAACAAAGCAGGTGCTAAGTTAGTGGGATCTCTGCTTTCCGTTCAGGCTCAGTCTTGGTTTCAGTTTCCCCTTCTGAAGAGCAGGGGAGCGGGGGTGCTCTTCTTGGCCCCACTTGTCTGCCTGCAGTTATGCGCAGACTGAACCAAAAGGGCTGCATGGGGCAGGACAGGAAGAAGGGGAGGGGACCGCCTTGCCCTTCTTCGTGGGTGACTGCTGGCTCTGAGGCGTGGAGACCTGGCACACACTGGGTCCCTGGCCCCTGGGGTAGGCACCCAGCAGTTGGTGCTGAGGGAGCTATGGGGTGACCCCAGATTAGTGTTTCAGGATCCGGTTTTGGACAAGAGTGAATATATGCCCTGCTCTGCCGCACGCTGACAAAGAGGCAGCTATCCCTGTGGCTATTGTCCAGCAGGCCCCATGTCACATCTGGTTTTACCAGGCATGCCAAAGGCCAGACTTATATAAAATTTCCCAATTTGTAACATGGGCCGCTAGGACTAGTGCATTTTATGCACTGCCCCGTGGTGCCTGGAAGCATGAACACTTCTCTGGCGGACTTGCTGTGCTCCCCTGCTTTCCAGCTTCACCCCCTCTCTGTACACAGCCCTGCCCCAGGTCCCACCATGGCGCCCTTCCTGCGCATCGCCTTCAACTCCTACGAGCTGGGCTCTCTGCAGACTGAGGATGAGGGGGGCCAGCCTTTCTGCGCTGTGAAGATGAAGGAGGCGCTTAGCACAGGTAGGGCTGGGAGCTGCACCCGAAGGGGGGTGTGGGCTCCACGGGCGGGGCTGGAGGGCACCTTGCCTTGTCTCCCAGGTCCCCAGAAGAACCCTTCTCTTCCTTGTCACCCTGCCCTGCACAAGTGTGACTCAGGAAAGCAAGGAAAGCAGAGGCTGCCAAGGGTTATAGGCTCTCACATTGAGGTTCTCCAGCCTTGGATTTTCAGGGTTCATTGTTTGACCTCATATTCTCCACATGTCCATCTGAACCGAGCTCTGTGCCAGGTACTAAGGATATGGCCATGCCTGGAGATGGACTTGGCCCTGCCCTCCTGGGGCTCATTCTCAGACAGGGGAGCTGAACATGTCGCCAGCTAGTGAGTGCTGTGGTGAGGAAGCCTGGGGAGGGCGCTGCGCCAGCTGGTGGTGGGAAAGCCTTCCCAGAAGAGGCGCACCTCCCGCTGCTCCCTTGTGCTCCTGCTGACTGGACCCTTCAGCTCATCCAGGGGCTGGCCAAGTGGACCCTTAGGCTGGGCCAGGCCCCGGTTTTGACGCTTCAGTCTCATCACAGCTGTGACTTAGTGATTACTGAGGGAGGGCTTGGTTCTGTGTCCTGACTAGAACGTGGGCTGAGGAGGACAGGCACTGTGTGAACTAACTTCTGTCTCCACCATTACCTCACCTCCACCTGGCTGGCATTTGGCAGCTGTCGGCATGTGTTCCCTGAGTTACTCCTGCACAGGGAAGGGGAAATTTAACAGAGCTAGAACAGTGGTGGTGAACCTATAGCATGCGTGTTGTTTTTCTTCTAAGACAAAGATCTCAATGTATGAGTTTTTTCTAAACTAAAATCTCGCATTCAGGTTTATTTAATTAATTTAGTTTTGTCAATTTTGAGACAGGGTCTGGCTGTGCAATTCAAGCTGGCTTTGAGCTTACTTCGTAGCCCAGGCTGGACTTGAACTTGCAGGGGTGCTCCTGCCTCAGCCTCCCAAGTGCTGGGGTTACAGGCGTGCGCCACCAAGCCCAAGCATTCAGGTTTAATTGCAGTGTTGGCACTTTGCAATAAATAAATGGGTTTGGGGTTGCAGTTTGGGCCCTCATCTCTAGGAAGCTCACCAGCACTGAGCTAGAATGAAAAGGTCACAAGAGGGAAGAACAGAAGCAAAGACCTAGGGCAAAACCTACAGGAGACACTTGGAGCAAGAGAAGCACGCAGATTCTCTGAGGCTGAAGGCTGGGAGGGAGGACACGGGCCCGAGGCTGACCTTGCCTGCCTGGCCCCACTGCAGAGCGAGGGAAGACCTTGGTGCAGAAGAAGCCGACCATGTATCCCGAGTGGAAGTCAACGTTTGACGCCCACATCTACGAGGGCCGCGTCATCCAGATTGTGCTGATGCGGGCAGCTGAGGACCCGATGTCTGAGGTGACCGTGGGTGTGTCGGTGCTGGCCGAGCGCTGCAAGAAGAACAACGGCAAGGCTGAGTTCTGGGTGAGGGGCACAGTGGGCAGGGGCTGTGGGGAGGGCACCGCAAGTCCTGGCTCTGGGATCTGGGTCCCCAGCCTCTTGGAGCCTCTGTCCACTCCTCTCTCTACCCTGGGGTCTGTTGTTAGATGCA
>PVKN010023645.1:0-14719 GCA_004027915.1 Capromys pilorides
AAATTTTATATATTTGGTACAGGGTCTCATTATGCAGCTCAGACTCATAGTGATCCTCCTGTCTCAGCCTCCCCAGCATTGGGATTACAGACGTGCACCACCATGCCAGGTTTCAGGGGCCAGCTTGACATGGGACCAGTTCAGCATGCAATCCTGGGGATGGAACCTGGGTCCTTGCACTTGCAGGCAGGCACTGAGACCGCCAAGGTATCTCCCTGGCCACACAGTCACTTATTAACTAGAAAATAAAGGTCCCTCTTATTGGATAGATTCTGAAATGACATGAATCCTGACTTTGAGTAAGTGTCACACTTTCGTCCTTAATGAAGTAAATTTGAGAAGCAACTCAAAAATTAACCCAGCTGGGAGAATACATAGGATTCTGAAAAATGTCACGCCAGGACTTCCAAATTGCTGCCCTTTAGCAGTCTTATTGAAATAGGCACAAGTAGTAACAATGGTGATAAAAATAATACCTTGAATTTGGTTTTAACTCTTTCCAAAGTAACACTCTTCCTATCAGGAGATAGTTAACTTAATCTTTATCTTGTAGCCATGGTTGCAGGCTTATTTTACTCATGCAATCATAAAACCTAGTGAATCTAACATATTTAGAAAAACAGATTTGAGAATATGGGGGGAAAGCTTGGTTCACTATACATGTGGTTATTTCTGTTCTGTTTAGAATGTACACTCACCTTCCAATGTGTTTTTAGTTGTTGATTCTGAAATAACATCCAAGTGTGAAAAGGTATCACGGAAAACGTTGCAGTACCATGTGTTGTCCTCAGAGCAGAATGGCTGTGCTTACAAACTTAGCCATATTCACTATAGCCATACAAAAGCCAGAGATTCTGGGATATAATAACCTTGTGAGGTTTATTATAAAAAGACCAGTCAGAACATTTTATAGGTCCATTAGCAGATATCTCCTAAATGTGGAGTTTAATCCCTTTTTTATCTTCCACGGCCAATGGGCATTGTCTCAAATAAACTGGCCTTTTATGTCTCACCAACTCTGCTATTACTCAGGGCTAGGGAAAACGCTGAGTACTCTCTGATTTGCAAGTAGGCCACTCGCTGGGTAACTAAGGACAAATCTGCATGAGCATTTATTAAAAGTTTAACAGGCTTTCTCCTTATAGTGTTAGTTAACACAGGTTGCCTCAGGCTGAGAGCAGTGATGCTTGTAACCTCATTGGTTGACCATAGTTTTGTCTCACCTCATGCCCACCTAAGTGAGTTCCCATGTTCTCCACCACCTTAGACCTGCCTCACCACATGGTTTTACTCTATAAAAGTCACTGGAGGAGGCAGCTTCCCAGGGACAGCCCACTCGGGCTCCCCCCTCTACCTTCTGTTCCTCTCTTGGACAGAAGCTTTCTTTCCCCCAATAAATACATTCTGCTCTTTTAAAAAAGGCAGAGATTTTTAGTTCTCTGGGATCGAAGAGTCTCTGCCTAAGAAAACTCACTACGGAATCCTTCTTTGTTCATATGTATACTTCAATGATGGTATGTACGTTAGGTCTTACATGTTCTTTTCATCCATAACATCTACTGGGAAGTCACATGTGTTTTATTGTCTACCACATTACATATGCAGCTTCCTTTTCCTGGCCTCTTACTGCAGCATGCTATCAAACTACATCTTTCAGTTTTTTCTGAATTGAATATTGACGGAAGGGATTCGACCGCATCTAAAGTGGACCTGGTTTCCATTCTCTTCATGCTGAAGAGCTTCCTTTGTTCCTCCCTACCCCTGTCTGACTGTACTATTTTTTTTTTCTTACATTAAAATTGGAAAGGGAGAAAGGGGGAGCTCTTTGGGAGAAATAGGTCTGCAGAGAATTGTGAGTACTCATTCAGAAGCTATTCTTAGTCCTGAGAAATATAATGAACTTGAGCTTTGAGTCCTGCTGAAGCTCCCATTAATGATCCCGTTATCACCACCTCCCCGCCACTGGATTGTTTTCCCCCAAAGACGACTGGTACTTTCTTCTTCATATTCTGAATGGAGTACCTTCCAGATAAAGCACATCTTGAAAGGCATGGAGTCTTCTTACAGTGATAGTTTGCTAGATGATTCTTAATTGTCCTATTAAGTGCTTCTCTCTTACATTCCCTTGAAGTCTTCTGTGCAGGAGACACTTTTCCAGAGACCTTAATGTACTTGTCAGAAGTCAACCCACTAAAGTTAGCACTTCCCCTTACATTATCATTATGGTGTTCCCAACTGACAACTGCTGCCACACACTGCCATATTCCCGTGTTCCCACTGTTGCAGAAAAAGACTTTTGTTCTGACTTGATGAGGAACAAAATGCAAACAACAACATAGTTCTACCACCAGAGATCCTATAAAGACATGTTCAAGGGAACAAAAGGTCGTTTGTTCGCGTCTGACATAAGGATATGAGAATGTGAACAATAAGACCTCTTGTGAAATGTGGCAAAATATGCACCCTAAACGTTGTGAAGTTCTGTGTCTCATGAAAGGCAATTTTCACATGGGCTTCAAAAACCCATTAACTTCAAACCACTCTTTAAAAAAAAGAAAAGAAAATCACTTGTCTCACTATAACATTAAAGCAATTTCTGTTCTAAGGAAAGGAAAATGCATTCATCTATATAAAGCACGTGCACTATAATTTATAAAAATCTTAGTATTCTTATTAGGAAGTGCAGCCCCTCTTCCCTCTTGCACCGCCTGAAGTGGGAAATCTGTTTTGTGAAGCCCCTTCTCTTTTTTTTAAGTAATATTTATTTCTCTAAATGAAAAAACAATCCTATAAATTGCTTAAATGCAAGATGAAGTTTTAAGGCTTAGTAATAATTGCGACATTGGTGGAGCATGGGGAGGGGATACGCCTGCCTTGAAAAGAAGTTTTAATTGAATTTGCTTTAATGTGAACCCTGTCCTTTGTGCTTTGAGCCGTTAAGGGAGGCTTAGTATGTTTTCTAACCTCCACGGCGCTATGGAAGAAAAATGTAGATATCTCCTTGTTGGCTCACATCAGGGACTCTGACAGAATCCCTAAATTGTCCTAACTTTAATGTTTGAAGTGTGACTTCTTTTCAGGAAAGGGCGGGGACGGAGCACATGCTGAGTGGCCAAAGGTGTCCCCACTGAGCTGATGTCCTATTAAACTCTAAAGGTTTTCAAGTGTTTGCAGATGGGTACATACAGCATCCTTGCAGAATTTTCTTAATTGAAGAAATGTTTCATCTCTATCTCTGATGACAGGAAAGATTGCCTACTGATAATTGCTTTGCTTAAGTGTCTGATAATATGCCAGGAATGAGAGCATTCTGTGTTAGGTCATCTTTAATTATGTATGTACCACCTGTCAGCTCTGAATCAGTACCAGATGAGATCCTCTCTCAGAGTCACTTTGGGGAGGGTCAGAGGGAAGCCGAGATGATCTCTTTTAGAAACAACAAAAATAGTAGTAAACATGTCTTCTAACCTGCAGCCTTTTAAAGAAGCCTCATCTGCATTGTTCTTGAACAGGAATGAGCCATTGGTGCATCTGAAAAGTGTTTGAAATCTTGCCCAAGCAAGATAAATTACTGTGAAGACAAATTACTGCAAGAGGAGATGGTAGTACCTCCTCCCTCAGTACCATCTGTTGCATTTCCTTTTTGCTCCCTCTCGTCATTGTAAATGAGCCAGGGAAAAGCTCAGAAACATTTTTATAAGCTATGTGAGGACAGGAAATATGTTAATGATGTTAGATTTCATATATTTCAGGGGTTTTTTCAGTAGTTGGTTGGCTTTTTTTAGAAGGACAAGTGTGGGTTGGAAGTAATGCTTGTTACCCTCTGTCAGCTTTTGGTAGTTTTATTCTCACTTTTCAGGGTTGTTTGGGACTTTCTGGTGGGGTGTTTAGGGTTCTTTACTGAAAGCTCCATTCTCTCTTCTATCCTTTGATAAGGTGGATTTGTGGAAGTTGCTTCTCTGGTTCACCTATTAGAGCCTGAACAAAGCATTGAGTTACTGCACCCTTTTCACAGAGGTAGAGGTTGGTTGACCAGGAGACTAAAGGCAGAAAGAGATTAGGTAGATGGAAGCGACAGGTGTGTGGTTACCACGTGGGGCAGCCTCCAGACTTCAACCTGCAAAGGTGAGCAGCAAACCTGCCAACTCTCCAGAGCCTTGAGAGGAGTTTGTGAGCGATACCCTAAGAAACCATATGGAAATCCTGAAATGCCTTATTTCAAACTCTGCTGGCTAACAGGACTGAAGAGAAAATCAGGTTGGCTGATAGAGGGAGGGCTGCAGACCCTCTCTATTTCCACTGGAGCGCTGTGCTGTGGTCCAGCTCGTAGCTCTAAGGGCCTCTTGGCTACCACTTGATACACGAGCTGCCTCTTGATTTTTGATCCTAGTCAAACAGTTCACTAAAGCAGAGATGCAATCTGTGAAGTGAAGAACAGTCTCGAAAACTTATCCCAGGACCATCGCCAGTGCTCTGGCTATTTACTACTAGCTAATGATTAAACAAACGTTATGTGACAAACTTTCAACTGCGTGCCAGGGATATGAAGGAAAACATAGTGTATTCTGGGCAGTGACAGAAAAGAACATCAGGAAGTAAAGCTAAATCCAGAAAAACGGAGAAAAGACTTGAAAAAGAGAAGCAGGGAAGACAAAGCAGCTCCGCTACATTCTCTCATACCGGCTGATCTCTTTGAGACCATTGCAATTTAACCTCAAAAAGTCTTCCACTGTCTACACGTGATTGACTCCTACTTAGAGTTGCTCTAGTGCTGTCCTCTCTAAAAGCCTCTGTTGCTCCTCTCTGGCAAGATCTTCTATCTGGCCTGCATCTTGCATTATGCAGTCCCTGTCACATCTATTATCACGTAATCCTGAGTTTGTGAGCTTTTCTCTTCTGCAGAGTGGCTGCAGAAAGGACATTATCCTAACATTATCCTAATCTCAGCTTGGCAGTCTTGTGTCCACAGAAGGTGAGAAGGGCTTTGTTGACATCTCTCTTACTGAGCCACACACTGTATTATGGCAGTGCAGTTAGGAAGGAAAATAGCCCAGCTTGAAAGCTCATGCATAGGCTTGGTGTGATGGCTCACGCCTGTAATCCCAGCACTCGAGAGGCTGAGGCAGGAGGATCAGCGCAAGTTCGAGACCAGCCTGGGCTACAGAAGTGAGCTCAAGGACAGCCTGAACTACATAGCAAGATCCTGTCTCAAAAAGACAAAGAAAAGCTCATGCATAGAATACCAGGAATAAGGAGGGCGTCTGTGAGTGTCTTATAACCAGTGGTTGAAGAAACAAAAGAAAGCCTGAAAGAAAAAAAAAAGGAGAAACACGGTAGCTATATTAAGATGTCTGAAGGACTGTTATTCTAGGAAAAGCAGACCCATGAAGATGAGAGTTCCAAGGAAGAGCATTGGATTTGGAGCAAAATTTTTCTTGCAGATAAAGCTAGCCCTCCTGACACGTGTTCCTTCATCTGATAGCAGTGATCTCTCCTCCTAATTCTATACAATGCCAGTCATTGTCTTTTAAGGCCATATTTGAGATTTGGGAGCTGTTACAGACAAGATTGGTGCACTGGTAGGGGGAGATGCACATAAAAGATACCCCAAACATTCTTAAGGCTTGGGAGTCCCCATTCATGCAAAATTGCAGATAGAACAGCCATTGAGCATCACCTTTAACCTCCTTAGGGTACTGGGTTGGTCTGGTGCTCAGCGCACATCCAGCCACAAACCACAGGCTAAGGACATGGTAGGGAGGGGGAACACACAAGAAGAAAGCAGCTACTGCCTCATGGCAGCTGTCCAGCAAAACAGAGGAACAGCAGACAAGTACCAGTCCATATGTTTCCCCTATCTTTTGGTCACTAGTGACTGTGAGGGACTCCTTCAGAGCCTATATTCCTTGTCGTGCACAGCAGAAATTGTAGCTGAGTGTGGTGGCTCACATCTGGAATGCCAGCATTCTGGAACCTAAGGCAAGGGGAACCTTGGAAGTTCAAGCCCAGCCTGACCAACATAGCGATTTTAAGATCAGCTTAAACTATGTAGAAAGACCCTGTCTAGAAAAAAGAAAGGCAAAATAATATAGTTCACTCCCTAGAGTTGCCATGAGGTTTGCAGAAGACAAAGGCATCTCTTGTGGATGACTTTGTATGAGAGAAGGACCTGTCATTCCCCACGTATCACCCTCCAGAGCTGATCTGTCTGCCCCTTCTACTGGCCGCCATCTCAGGAGCTTCTTTTCCTATTGCCTCAGCCTGGAGTCTTCTCTACACTCTTTTCTTCTTTCTTCTCTGCTACTATTCCTTCCTTCTCTAATTCTGTCTCCTCCTAATCTTTCCTTTGTTGCTGGCTAATTTCCTCACTGGCCTTTTTTTCCATGCACTATAGGCTCATTCTGAGAAGTACTAAAGTGATATTCACAGTAGCTTTTTTATTATACACAAAAGGTTTTAGGTTGCTTTGAGGGCAAGGAGAGATGAGTCTTTTTTTTTCAGTTTCTTCTGAATTTGCTTGAAGTTCTTCTTTTTCTGTGTCAACATTCTTCTTCTCTCCTCCCTTTGATGTGTAGTCCATGACTTGCCAGACCCACAGCAGCGGACTGTCTTCGTGACATTGCTGGACTAGGAGATTATCACCTCATAGGGAATTCAACCCATCTATTAAGGCAGACACAGCAAATTGCTAAATATTTGTCTTGAAATGAATAGCTTCAATATGCCAATTTTGGGCTGAGGGTATAGCCCAGCAGCATAAGCACCTGCCTGGCAAACACAAGGTCCCAAGTTCAATCCCCAGTACTGGGGGAAAAAAAAGGCTATTTGATCCTCTTGTTCACAGCCTCTCTCCTTGAGAGAGGGTTAATGAAACAGAAAAAGGAATGGACAAAGGAGGGGAGGCTTCCACCATCGCGCCAAGGCCCCCAGGTCCAGATATAGCCTTCATCTGTTAGTCCACCCAACGTTCTGGAAAAGAGGTCCTTATCTAAGCCCCAGCGTGAGGCCCGGCACCAACATTAACATGAGTGACTGGATCCTATTCTGCTACTTGAGCCTCAGCACTTGTGGCTGGTTCATCTTTTTCTCCCCATGTGCTTCACAGGATCTAGTTCAGTCAGTGCCACACTATCCATAAAACTAGAGCTACAGGAAGGGGAAAAAGGAAGAAAGAAAAATATTCAAAAGGAAAGGGGCAGTTGTATTATATATGGCACCAGAGGTATACGTTGATATATGCTGTAGAACTACAGTTAAGTTGCTAATCAGAGAGCTTTGGCATATGTGGAAATTTGAATGAAGTTTATGGGGAAATGATGCTGTTTACAGTCATCTGATAGAAATCAACGTGGAAGCCATGCATTCTCTAGGTTGATCGCTAGATTGTGAGTCTCTTGCAGTTTTGCCTTCATGCGGCTGTGTTTTGTATTCAGCAGAAAAAATGTTACTTTACCTGCTCAGTCATTTCGGACAACTGCGTTTGCTCCATGCTATAGGATGAAAGGGAAACAGCTGTTTCTGTGCTTGGCTGGTGGAACACGACACTGCTGTGGGGGCCACAGCCCTGGCGGGACAGCTTAGCTCTTAGTCCTTGGGTCAGCTAATGACTGGACGTCAACCTTAACCCCGCTTAAAGGTTGGAATAGAAATGCTCGCCTTAGGCACACACCTGAGTTGCCCAGACATCACAAGCAGGAAAAGAGCTCCCTGTAAAAGGCCTTTGAAAACAAACGTGCTTAATATGCAAGGGATTTTATTAGAAAATATCGTACACAGACATTTGCTGTCTTCTCCACAGAACATTTATTGTTTTCAAAATCTTAATATAATGCTTGAGGTCATTTGCTATCTGAGATTGAGCCAAATTTCATGTGAAACTGACTTGCGGCATCTTTAAAAGAGAAGTAATTTTGTTTCTTCTGCAAAATGTGCTGGATCTTTGTTTCATTCACAGATATATATTTGCTATTTTTAATAAATTAATGGAAAGGCTCTCGAACTTTTAATTTTTGCTGCACCTCCACAGCAGTGTATCCATCCGGTTACCACCATACTGTCTTGCCAGGCAATGTAAAGCCCTGTGCCCATGAGGAATCTACCATCTAACAAAGGACCTAAAACAAACATAGGCTGTAAATGACAAGTACCACTTTATTTGCTAGACAGAACTGATATAGAAATAGGGGCATATATAGTGGAGATTATTTAGCTTTTAAGCAGGCCCAAGGAAAGAGAAAAGGCAAGACGTATTTGGGAGCCCTATAATTGCCGTAGAATGTTTTATTGCTCTTATTATAGCTCAGGATCCTTGAGGATAGGGACTTTCTGATTCATCACTGTTTTGTTCCAAAATGTGTGAATAGGTAACCGATCTTAATAAGTGGTTGCTTCAACAAGTGTGTTCTATACCATGCCATGATTAATTTCATTCTCAAAATTAATACCAAAAATTTGAAACCTCTCTTTGTAATGCATAAGTGAGTATTTTTGGATACTTCTCAAATGAGTATTTTTCAATTCTGGAGGAAAAAACAAATGCTGACCTCAGGAAAGTTCCTAGAACAATGTAAAAAAAAAGTAAAGGGATTTTTCTGTGTGCTTTGGGTGCAAAGTGAGTTTGGAGAGTTTTCAAGGAGCCTCAAAAATATTCATCATATTCTTTCACCTATTCCTTATACCTGTCGTATAGCAATTGCTCAATAAATATTTGCTGAATGAATGAATTCAGTAAACGTTTGTGGAACTTTTCCTTTTGTGGACCCTGAAGGCTACCATGACAACTAAGAGGCTGATCCAGGAACACCATAAGTAAATGGAAAAGGCAGGCACTGCTCCTCATGCTTAATATCCAGTGTGGAAAATCAATGATTAAGATAACATGGAAGACTGATTTTCTGTTATGTGTTGTTACCATCGCCTCAAAACAAGAAGTAACAAAAAAGAATCAGTATTTATCACTTTCCTGCCTATTTGTCTTGCCCCCCTCTTTGTCCCAGGTTGTCATATCCTGGATGGTAGAGGCCTATGACAACCCTCAAGACACTATCTGAGCCAAAGGTGGCATAAGAAGTAAAGTGTGCATCAGACTTCCAGGTCAAAGGCGGTTGGGTCTGCATGAGAACAGATGTCTGGCTTGAGCTTGTCCTTTTTTGGCTGTGCCTCGTCCAGGTTCTTTTGCAGTTCTTCCTGCTCTCTGCGCCCTGCTAAAGGCCAGTGCAGTTACTCAGCTGCCTACTGTGCATTCCTTGAGGATTCATGCACGATCCATCCAGACTGATGCATGTTACTTTGCTCCAACCTCCATTCCTCCTCTGAAGAAGAATCTGTCCATACTTACTCATCAGGCAAGCCCATCAGTAGGATCATTCCATGGCATTCCACTCTGTTCCATGCCATCCACAACCCCCTGAAGATAACAAAATCCCCGGATACTCACAGTAAATAGCGTAGTGTTTGCATACACGCTTCAGGTGTCCTCATACACTTTAGGACATCTCTAGATTACTTACAAAAACCTGGTCAAGGCAAATCCCATATTAATATTTATTGTAAGGTATTGTTTAGAGAATGATAGCAAGTATCAGACATGTTCATTCTGTAGTTGGTTCAATACAGAATTCGTAGATGTGGAGCAGTTTCTATACTACTATAAACCTCTGGAATCCACTTCCCCTCTGTGGTCCGGGGCTTCAGTCACACACCCTGCTATCCAGCCCCGGTCACTTTGTTTCATAAAGAAGAGTGAACTTTCCCGAGCACAAGTATGAGCTGACATGTTCGAAACTTTTTAACATAACCTTTCCTAACCTCCTCCATGTGTGTTCCCGGCTTGTTTGTTCTCTCTCCTCACTGACAGTGACTTCCTTTCTATGTCCCCAAGCCTAGTATGTTGCCTGAGAAATCCCAGAACTGAATAAGAGAAAACATATTTATGTGGAGAAGTGAAGATGGGAAACTACACGATGTGTTCAAGAGAGGAGACCAGTAGGGAGGAGGAGAAATAACTGGACACACACACACATACACACACACACACACACACACACACACACACACACACACACACACACGGCCCTGTGGCCATACTAAAGAATTTGCGGTTTCTGTACGTAGCCTGTGGTTTTACAGCTTGATGCCCTGGCTGCTTTTCCAGCCTGCCCCCTGCCATTGCACTTCATCCAGCTGACACACCTTGCACCTCCTCTGAGGCCTCTTGGTTGTCCTCCAGCTTTTCAAGCCTGAAAGTACAGTTATTTGGCCATTGGTCAGATGCTTATGTTCATACTTGGCTAGCACGTGTAAGCTCCGCGACTGCAGAAATACTTGGCTGCACCCCCAGCACCCACAGTCCACCACTGTGGTTGTATCTGGTGCACAGTACGTTTTCACATGCCATTGGCAAAACTTGTGTGTGTCTGCTGCACCCTCTAGAACAGAGAAAGAACTGAGTCTCGAGTATAGTGTACACCCCACCCCCTTGAAACAGTGTCTGACAAAAAAGCCTAGGGGGAGTTCAACCAAGAGGACAAAGGAGGTGGCCAGAGGTCCCTGTCACACTGCCCAGGGAACTTCAGTGTGGCCTTCGCCCTGCCCACCCTGCACTGTCCCCAGCACAGGCAGTCCACAGCCTCTGTCCCACGCCCTCCCTCGCAAAGGCCCTTGCTGCTCCCTGGAGCAGGGAGCGTTGCCTCGTTCCTGACCTCCTGCCCTTCGCTTCTCCGGCCTCCACACCACTCCATACGCCACCTGTAGCTTGACCTGGTGTAAACATCCCTTTGATCATCACATCACTCGCCCACTCAGGATCCTTCAGCAACACACCTTTGCTTCCTGAGTAGTCCAAGCCCCCCACCCTGGCGTGAAAGTCTCTCTCCTGCCTACCTCCCTCACACTTCTCAGCAGCTGAGCTAAATTCCGCTGAGGGTTCCACCACCCACAAAGACACTCACTCCCCAGAAGGACTGTTCCTTCAGCCACCTGTCAGAATTTCTTCATTTTTTTACCCTAGACGAGATGCAGTCCTCACTTTCAAATCCAAAGTGACTGTCCAGCCAGAAATGATTCTCCTTTCTCTGCACTACTAGAACACTGGGCTTATACCATTTGTATGTACCCTATTATTGTTGTTTTATTGTGACTGTGGACCATACAAATGTCTGTTTTCTTCAGGGCATGGTGCCATACATACCACCCACTCTGTTTCACCCTCATCTGCAGGAGGGTAAATGCCATTGTCTGTGACATGCTGGCCTGTCCAGGGTCACACAGATAGTAAGTGTGAAGCCAGCTGCAGGGCCTGGATTACGTCACTGCAATCGTGTGGACCACCCACACTAGCAGCCACGTCAGTCACAGTTCCTGGTTGTCTGATGGTTTCCCTTGAGAAGGGAGGGGTCTTGGACTTCATATGCCTTGGTTCCAAAGACAGCAGAGACCAGTTCAACAGATGTATGTACTCTATGTATCACAGAATGTCTTATAGATTGAATGAATGTCTGAGATGTCTCCTTTGTCTTTTGCAATTTATGCTGAAGCACCTGCTGTATTATGGGTTTCCTTAAGTGTCTTGGTTACTTTTTGAGACAAAATATCCAACACCCAGAGTTAAAGGAGAAAGGACTTATTTAGCTCACAATTTGCGAAGATTTCAGTCCACAATTGACTGGCTCCAAGGACGCGTGATATGGCAGACAGACATCACAGAGTAGACGTGGGTTGTGGCAGGAGGGAGCTAACAAAGCAACAAGAGACAAAAGATGGCTGCAGCTCTTTGCACCCCTTGTGTCTTGTCCAAGCTACTTAGGGCAGGTAGTGCTCACACCCTTAGCCCTAGTGCCCTTGATCCTAGCATTGCACCATGAGTCCATCCTACCATCACGCATTCTGGACCCAGCCACCTCTGAAGAAGCCCCACCTATGACTGCAGGAGGCTCTGGGAGGACATCTAGACGCAAACCATAGCACAGAGGATGGCGCAGCCTTGCCTTCCCACTCTTTCCAGGACGAGTCTGTTTTCTCACTCCCACATTGTCCTAGCTCTTCTCCTTGCCTGAAACCCACCCAACCTCTGCTACCAAGCTAATCTTCTAAATATGAGCTTGGTTACTGTGCTGTGGTGGTGGTGGAGTTCAGATCCCATGCCAAGATCCTTTGCTTTGCTTCCTCCCCCTAAACCCAACCCGAAGTCACATACCCAGCTGCATCTTTTATTTCCCGCCAATCTAATTCCTCTGGCTGAGCCATTGGTCTCCTCCTCTGAACAAACATAGCACATTGATTGCTATGGGATTTCCGTTTTGTCAGAGGTTTGGATTTTCCCCATAAAATAAGCCCTTCTTCCTCAACCTCTCTGAGCTTATGGTTTATAAGCATGCATTGACCCTGACTATAAACTGAGTACTACACTCCAGACTCTGGGAACAAAATCTAAGACACAGTATGCTCTGAGGGGCATCTAGGCTGCTGGAGTGCATAGTCACAGAAGCAGACAACATAAAGAAACACAGTGAATGAGAAAAGGAACTCTTTGGAGAATTGTCACATTCTACATAATCTCTGTAATATACTTAAATCTACCTTATTCCAAACTAATATTTCTGGGCCAGCGAGATAGCTCAGCAGTCTAAAGTGCCTGCTTAGGCAAGCTTAGGCAAGTGCAGAGATCAAGGTTCAATCCCTGGCACCACATGCCATGCCAGCCCCCACCTCAGGGCAGGCTGAGACACACACACACACACACACACACACACACACACACACACACACATATTTCCATTTTATAAATTCATATCATTTTAATAAATTTACATTGTGGATTTTGACATCTAATGCCTTTTGTTGTTACTTATATATTTCCTACATATGTGTACTACTTTCATGGGTCGATTTTAGGTGTCTTAAAACAAAATATATGCCTTGTGTGTTTTATGACAGCTTTCTCAATTAGCATGTACTGTGTAACAAAATACTCCCAAACCTAGTGGCTTAAAACAACGAACACTGATTATTTCTCACAGGGAAATTCTGATTTGGATGAGCTTCCCTGGGGCGGAATTGAGTAGCTAGCAGAAGCAATAAATAATATGAATTACACTCTGATGTATTTACTGTCTGATTCTTGAAGAAGTAGTTTACTAAACCTGTTCTGGGTGGTTGGTCTGAGAAACCTCTCGGATGATGACTTATCTCTGCTCTACGTGATCTCTCACCCCTAAGAGGCTACCCTGGAATTCTTTACATGGTGATCTCAGGATTCCAAAGAGCAGCAGAAGAGGGCAAGGCCCAAAGTGCAAGCATTGTTTTAATTTTCTGCTTGTATCACATTTTTGGTTATCATTAGCAAAAAGCAAATCTACTCGCCAAACTCAGGGTTGCTGCTCGGGGGCATAGCATTAAATATATTTGTGGAATTGAACTAAAAGTATAAAGAGAAGATTGGGAGGAAAGAATACAAGAACAAGTAGTACAACTACTATACGTGAATACTGTCAGATAAACTGATGATGTCGAACCAAGCATGCGCCACCTGTCCTTAAGAAGCCCGTAGCCAAACATCAGTTGTGTGTGTCCTTTCTGTCCAGTTGTAAAATGGGATTTTTCTCCAGGATTCACATTAGAAATCTTCAGCACTGACCGAGATCCTGGGATGCAGTTATGTCCTTTCGACCCTTGCCGCTTATCACTGCATGGACTCCTCAAGCCTACCACGACCTGCATTAGGAAGCCCTGCTCCTACCCTCCTCCTCACTTGTCCCCTTGCACTTTATCATCCAGACGGTGCTGTTAAGACCCCACTTTATCAGGCCACTCCTTGTTCAAGAGCTTCATCCATCCACCAGATTCAGCCTAGTCCCTGAGCACCTACCAGCCCAGTTCCTGAGTGCCTACCTGTCTGCTCAGGAATGAGCTGCTCCTCATTCTTTGAACAAAGTACACCGTGCATCTTGTCTCTATGCCTTGCCTACCCTCTGTGCACAGAGTGTTTCCCATTCTCAAATATGGCTGCTGACAGACTAGTCCCTCTGAAGAGTGAGGCCCCAGTATCGCCTCATCCATGCTGTTACCTTCATTGACCATATGACAAGTGATTTCCTGTTCTATATTCAGTGGGTCCTGAGTGTAGACTGCAGATCAAATGGCCCATGTTACACATTCCTTGGTATTTGAGCTGTACTAACGCACGCACTTCATGCATTACACTTTACTTGAGATGAGGGACAAGATCTTAGTTCATTTTTTTCACTTCCCTCTGAATGCCTTGCAAGGAAGACTTTTAGTAAATTTTTATATTATGACTAAATAAATAACTGACATTTTTATAGCACTTTTACCATTTCCAAACTCTTGTACTTGCTATATTTCTAAGAACCTACTGATTTAAATATATTATTTGATATTCCATTAAGAAAAAAATACTAATTAGGATACGTTAGGATATCCATTCTAAGATATATCCTAATTTCTATTATTTGGTGAAAAATATATATGTGAAATGTAAACTATTACCTCTAATTCAAGTAGATACATATGTCCACTTAGATATGTATGAAACACTTCAATGTGCCCCTGATGGGAATCTCACAACAGCCACATAAAAGAGGTAGGGTGGATAGCATTGTCCCCATTTTACAAAGGAAAAACTTAAAATTCATAGACTATAGTACTTAGCTTATGACTCAAAACTTATGGTTAAGATATAGTTGCCTTCCTAAAATCACCT
>PVKN010023646.1:0-14719 GCA_004027915.1 Capromys pilorides
GGTCCAGGGGGAGGGGGTCCAGGGGGAGGGTGTCCATGGAAAGGGTGTCCAGGGGGAGGGGGTCCATGAGGATGGCAACCATGAGGGCCACGTCCATGTGGAGGATGTTCGTGGGGATCATGCTCACTAAAACTAGGATTATGAGGAGGTACATGGCTTCTATTGGTATCAAAATGAAGGTGAAAATATCTGAACCATGGAGGAGGCATTCGTGGTCCATCTGGTTTATCTTTCTCTTCTAGGGGAGATAGGAACCACCCTTTAAGTGGCTTGAGAAAATGATGATGATCTCTAGATCTATTTGGGTTAAATGGATGCTCCCACCTGCCAAAGTGGTGGCAGCGGTGCCCATGGGGTGGCACACCACAGGTGTTTCTGTGCTCCTGGAGAAAGAAACGGAACAGTGAAGTCATCATGCAGCACCAAGGGAGAAATAAGATATTTAGCTTAATTTAAGCAAATTGCTCTCAGATTTCATATATCAATTATTATTTTTAATAATAATTAAAGTAGGATGGCAAGAAACATCTTGGACTTTTACCTGACCAGCTTTTAACACACACACACACAACACACACACACACACACACTATCACCTAACATAATCTGTATTTTAAAAAGGGATAATATTTTGACAAAAGTGAGAATGACAACTTCAGAGCAAAGGATGGTCTGTTACGTGAATACAGGTTGTATTACGAATTTTTTCCTTCATCATCCTTATTTTGACAGCATGATCAAAATGCTATTAAGGAATGATGCTGATCTATAGACAACTTGAAAAACTAATGCCATAAATGATATTTCCAACAGAATTCAGAGGCTTGCTGATAAAACTTCTTTTACTCCTAGAGGAATAACACTTAACCCCCCCCCCCGCCCCCCTTACTCTTCTCCTTGTTCAGGCTTTCAATTTTTTTTGTACCAAGAATTGAACTCAGGCCCTGTAGCAGGCTCTCATGCCACTGAGCTATATCTCCAGGTGTCAAAGATCTATACAGCTATGTTATGGTGATGAGCCTGCCCTGGGGTGGGGCTGGCACAGCATATGGTGCCGTGGATTGAACCGTGGGCCCTGTGGTTGCCTAATTTTGCCTAAGCAGGTGCTTTAGACCGCTGAGCTATCTCACTGGCCCCTTTCTTTTTCATTTTTTCTCTGATATAAAAATTACCATGAAGAACAGTTTTATGTATACTTATAAAATAAGATACAGATTCCCAGGCTAGATATTGAATGTTACTTTACATCATATTTTATATACCTTTCCATGATAGCTTTTTGATTTTATGGAAAAAAGGTGAAACAAAATTTCATAACAAAATAATATGAGAATAACAATAGTTATGCATTTTTGTTGTCATCTTTAAAGTAGCTGCTCAGAGTAGAAGTTGTGTGCGTAATAACTTCTCCAACACATATCAGCACAACCTTCCTTTTAAGTGAATTAAGAGACACTAATAATATAATTAGCTTGCAACTTTTTTCGCTTTTTCCTACTGTCCTTTCCCCTTTCATCATCCTAGTTACTTTTTCTTTTGAACAATTTCTTCCCATTTCACAGTAGCTATTGTACATTTTTTACCTTATTTATTCTTTCAGTTTCTCACACGAGGGAGACAATATGATGTTTACACATGTGAGTTTGATTTATTTCACTTATGACTGTGGTCTCTAGTTGCATCCATTTGCCTATAAAAGCCTCGAGTTTATTTTTCTTTATGGCTGAGTAATACTCCAATGCATAAAATACCACATCTTTTTTTTTTTTTAATCCATTCTCATGTTGATGGGCATTTGAATTGTTTCCAAAATGTGATGTTTTTAATTCTTCTGGGAAGACACCCAGAAGGAAAACAGCTGGGTGGAATGGGGCTTCTAATCTTAGCTTTTTGAGGAGTCTGCACACTGATTTCCATAGTGGTTGTACCAGTCTACACTGCCACTCCGATAATTGTTATTGCTTGACTTCTGGATGACAGTCATTCTTTCTGGAGTGAGATGGAATATCAGCAATGTTTTAATTTATATATCTTCAATGACTAATGATGTTGAACATTTTTTCATATATTCATTTGCCACTTATATTTCATCTGAGAACTGTATATTCATCTCAGATGCCCATTTTTTAATTGGGTCTTTGAATTGGGGGAGTCTGATTTTTTCAGTTCTATGTTCTAGATAGAAGTCGTTTGTCTGAGATGTAGTGGCAGGTGCCTGTAATCCCAGTGCTGGTGAGACTGAGATAAGAGGATCACTATAAATCCGAGCTGTGTAGTGAGACCCTGTACTAAATACATTAGAAAAATAAGAGATGAGATCCCAGTTGTTGATTCTATAAAGTGTCTCCAGTGCAGTCTGGGTTTTATTCATGAACTCTGTAGCTACACCTACTGTACATGATAAATTTAAGAGTCATTTATTCTCCTTTGACTCTCTGTTTAATGATGAATTCTGAATTACTGAACATCAGCATTGGAGTCTTAAGTATAATGGCCATGTTCCAGTTCATTCAAGGTTGATTGATCGTTTTGTGATTTCTTGTTTTTTCTAAATATTACCTCTCCCAGTCCTTGGAAATACTTCATACTTTTTGCATCATACCAGAAATTTCACTCCTTTTCCCAGAGATGAGCTCTGGCTTTATCTTTTTTCCATCCCTTAAACACACACACACACACACACACACACACACACACACACACACACAGCTGCAGGTATCCCTTACCCTGCCACTTCTTAAGACAGAACACTCAGCAACTCACCTCAAAGTTAAAGACTTCACAGTTTACAACAAGGTTTTGGGGGGTTTCCAAGTCAGAAGCTTCTGTATCATAGTACAAATCAGCTTTACAGAATCCAAAGACCTACAATGGAGAGAGAAGCACACAGATAAGTTGTATGTGGGCTGTGTGTGTGTACATGTGTGTGCAAGCACACTCACAAGGGTTCTCAGCCAGAGCTGTAAACTTCTAGGTCTCCAGGGGAGGAAGCCTTTGAAAGACGAGCTTTAGAAAAATATTATCAATATCATCAGACATCCCTAGCAGGTAGACATCAGTCTTTCCAAGGCAAACTTGGGGAAGCACAGGTTCCAAAGAGTTCTTTACAGGTTTCTGTGGTTCGATCCCCGAGCCATCGCCAACAATGGGCTTCCCCACACATGGTGGGGAGGAGCAGGCGTCACTCCTGCTCTGCCTTCAGGCCAACACTTCTTCCCTGAACACCTGAGTTTCCTGTGCCTAGAGAGAGTTGGGAATGGTGTAGAAGATGGGTTTGCATAACTTTAAACTGCCCAGAAAAGACAGCTGAGCATTTAGGCTCTGAGTACAACTCTGTAATCATGCACACCTACTGTGATCACAGCCCCACTACTTACTAGTGTTGTGAGTTTAGATAAGTTGCACAGTTCCCAAATTTTGCTCTTTGTAAATTGAGCATAAAATCTGCCCCCTGTAGACTGTAAAGAGCTTAGGTAGATGAGATAAGTCCATAGATCACTTAGCACTCTCGTTCCTCCCCCTTATCATGGAGGAGGTTTCACAAGGGAAGGTCTCACAGCTGTTCAACATCGAGCTAAGATGGGAATACTTCTTCTCACACACAGCCCCGTCTCTCTCCAACCCTCACAGCTTCTCACCGACTTTGCACTACCCACACGGGGCGCCTAAGCCTTCGCTGGGGATGGGGACGGGTGGGAGGGAGGTGTCTTTGTGGCAGCTGCTAGACAGGCATCTAGAACTGGTTCAGCTTAAGAACATGAACAGTCAGGTAAAGACAGGTGGAGTGCCTTCTCTCTTTTGGCCAAGAATAAACCATAGAAAAATTCCAGTTTGGAATCAGAATCCAGCCTGCATCCTAAGCTAGCAGAGTGCTTTTAGGAACGTGGCTAAAATTCTAGAGCTCCCATTTCTGGGGAAATGGAGGCAGACAGCTCTGCTTAGCAGGGTCATCAGGAGAATCCTGCCAGTCAGTAATAGAGATGGAGGTGTTCTGAAAGCTGTGTGTCTCCACACTAATAAGATCTGCCAGCAGGCATGTGGGTCGGGTGCAAATGGTTAGAAGAAAAGCCCCGGACTGGGTATGAGAAGGATTTTTTTTTCCCCTGTCTTTTTGAAACAGGGTCTTTCTATGCAGCTCAGGCTGGCCTTGAGCTCCCTTCATAGACCAGGCTGGTCTTGAACTTGCAATGATCCTCCTGCCTCAGCCTCCCAAATGCTGAGATTATAGGCTAGCACCACCACACCCTTCCATGAGAAGGATTTTAATCTTAGCTCAATTCTGTACACCTCTAAGACTTTCTCTTGTTGAATCTCAGCTACCTCCTACATGTTAAGTGGGAAGCATGAAAGTGCCTACTATACACAGGGCCTTGATAAAAGTCATTATTAGTTTTACTATTTTAAAATTTATTTATTTATTTATTTATTTATTTATTTATTTATTTAGTCTTCTTGAGGCAGGGTCTCGCTATGCAGTTCAGGCTGGCCTTGAGCTCACTTCTGTAGCCCAGGCTGGTCTCGAACTCACATTGATCCTCTTGCTTCAGCCCCCCAAGTGCTGGGATTACAGGGGTGTGCCACCATGCCCAGTTGGTTATTAGTTCTAGCTAAAGCTTTTACTCTAATGGCTTAAAATGCCACAACTAGCCCCACCCCCAGGCACTCTACGTTGGGATGTGGTGGTGCACATCTGTAATCCCAGCGCAAGGGAGACTGAAAACAGGCTCACTAGGAGTCCAAGCTGCGTAGTGAGACCTTGTACCAAATACCTAATGGATTAAAAACCTGTTTTAAATTCAAATATATATCACATGTATTCTAAAATCATATTCTCATGATTTGTTGAACGGTTCTGTGCCTCTGTTTCTCCACCTGAAAGCCAGAGGTTAGAAAGCGCACGTGTGGCGGTGGCAGCGCCACTAAGCGGAAGTGTATGCGAAGCCCTGGGAAGCGCCGGCCTGACAGGAAGGGCTCTTTAGACGATGCTCGGCATTTCACAGACGCTTGCTGTACTCACGTTAGGGCCCCTGGGGAAATGGTACGCTGAGCAGTTCCTCACTGAGAAGTCCACATGGTAGATGGTTCCATCCCCTCCTCTCTGAAACAGAAGGGGGCCGCATATTTTTAGAAATAGAAAAACAAGGGGGAAAAGTAGCAGGCACCTACTGTCCAAAGTACTATAAAGTACTGTGAAGATTACAGTCACCAACATCTGCCATCTTTCTTATGATTTTTTCCTTTTGCTTTTAACACAGGGTTTCCCTGTGTAGCTCATGTTGGCCTTGAACTCATGATGTTGCCCAGGTTGGCCTTGGATTCGCAGCAATCTTCCTGCCCCATGGGCTTCTGACTTTTAGAAATGTTTCACATTTAAAGAGAAAAATAAAAGACAATGGATAGAAAGAGACAGGTCTTTTGCAAATGGAAAGGGGACCAAGAGGTGGAGAGAGGGGTAGGACGGAAGAGGTGGGGTGGGTAATGAAAACCCCATCCTGTCCTAATCGTGTGTAACGCCCCTATGATGAATGCAGTCCTGTATTACAAATATGAGCTGATAAAAACATGCAGCACATGAGCCAGGCATGGGGGCTCATGTCCGTAACTCCAGCACTCCAGGAAACTGAGGCAGGAGGGTCATGAGGTGAAGCTAACCCTGGACAATTTAATAAGTTAGCAAGACCCTATCTCAAAATAAAAAGTAGCTCAGTGTAAAGACCCTGGGTTCAATCCCAGTGGCTCATATGTGTACACACACACACACACACACACACACACACACACACACACAAATAAGGGAAAGGAAGAAGAGGAAAAGCATCCCATAAGTAATACAGTAGATATTCTACAGACAAAATCAAGCACAGCACAAAGGGTGGTTCTGCTTGCAGCCCACGGTGTGAGGTGTGTCTCTTCCCCTAGTGGCTTCCGACCTACATTGCCTGCGCGTAGTGAGATTGAAGTATGACTATAAATGATGTGTTGTGCACCATTGTCCTGTGACCCGACTCCCTCTCAGGAGCTTGTCTTGACCCGCTCCCCAGCACACGTGCATCTGAAACCTCCTTTCTGGGAGCTGCACCGAGCCCTTCCCCTGCTCCTCTGTACCATCCTTGATTTAATTTTGCATTTGCAAAATGCAGGCAAACATCAGGCAGCTGGTCCATGGCAACTCCATCGAGGTGTGAGCTCCCGGAGTCCTGGGACTGCAAGGCCGAGGGCCATTTAAATCCCTAGATGTGCTGGGTATGGTTGCTTCTATGAGCCTCCCTTTCTTTTTTTTCTTTTTCTTATTCTTACTTATTATGTAACCCAAGATAACCGTGAATTCATGGTGATTCTCCCTTCTCAGCCTCTAGACTGCTGGGATCACAGACATGTGTCATCATGTCTAGCTAAAATTGCATGACTCTTCATAATTCCTATAACCCTAATACACTCTTATCTTTCTTTCTTCATTTTTTTTTATATATATTTGGTTCAGGATCTCACTATACAGCTCAAACTCTTAATGATCCTCCTGTTCTCAGCCTCCCCAGCACTGGGATTAGAGGTGTGCACCTCTATGCCAGGACTCAGTCGCTGTCTCAGCACACGCATGTGCTTGTGTATGGGGTGGACCAGGATGGAATCAAACCCTGGCCCCTGTGCTTGCCAAAGCAGGCACTTAGTCTGCTGAGCTATGTCACAGGCCCACCCTCTTCACTATTTTTGGGTTGTCTCTCTTCTTGGCTGGCTAGTCATTCCTCTTCTCTAAAATAAAAAGCCTGCAAGATCAGTTCCATGGGGCCTGCTGTCCCTGTCTCAAAAAGCTACAAAGGCTGCCGTGATTTGACAGCGGGTTGACTGAGGCAGGTGCAGGGGATATGTCACTAGCCGGTCCATGCTAGCCAGCAGTGGCCCAGGACTCAGCCCCTAGAGGATAAGATGGAGACTTACCGCCCTTATGACTCGTTCTATGCGGTCCACTTTGAAAGAAGCGAAAGCGCTGTCCTCGTCTTTGTACTTGTCGAGGGCTTTGTCTGCTTGTTTCCTATAGAGCTCAGTGTCCTCAAAGAAATCGAAGAGGACGGGACTGTCCTTGGTATTGCTCAGGGCCGCCGAGACTGGAGAGGAGATGCCAGGGTCTTGGTTATGGGGTCAGGGGCAGCAGTGTCAGCGTCAGAACTTGGTGCAGTGCACACCAGCATGGTGGCAAGAGTAACAATGGCTTCCTCTACAGACGGGCAAACTGAGGGCGCAAGAAGTGAGGGACTTAAGAACTTAAGAACTTCTGGTCTTTCCTTCGGATACTACTGATGTCTCTGTGGAGACCCCTATTCATATTGAAGTGCTAAGGATTTCTTTATTTATCTTAGTTTTTGTTTGTTTGTTTTTTTAGGAAACAGGATCACCTTTTTAACTTTTGGCTGGCCTGGAACTTGAGATCCTTCTACCTCAGCCTCCTTGTGCTGGGATTATAGGAATGCACTCTCACATCTGGCTCTGGTGCTACTGTACAAAAGAACTATTTTATTTCAAATCAGGAAGAGAGAGAGCACCTTGAACATAAAGTTTCACCCGGAGAGAAAAAAAATTAAATCAACCTTTCTTGAAAGTGATCTGCAGAGATCACTTGGCTTTTGACTACATTGAATCATACTGTGATTTGCATTTTAAAAGGGGTTCTGGAGCCAGGGAGATTGCACAGTAGTTTAAGCACCTGCCTGGAAAGCACAAGGACCTGAGTTAGATCCCTAGTACCACAGGCTGAGCCAGCCCCTCGCCAGCCCTAAAACCAGGTCTGGTGGCTGACACTTGTGATCCCAGAGCCAGGGAAGCTAAGACAGGAGGATCACGATGAGTCTGAACTGCGTAGTGAGACCCTGAGTCCAACAAACAAACAAAAATAATAAAAGGAATTCTGTGGTAACACTTTGTGGAAAGTAAACAAGAAGAGCGTGGACTTTTGAGTCAACACCGTTGAGAAAAACTCGCATCTTCACCACACATGGCTGTATCTCAAGGTTGCATCTGCGAACCTCTTTCAGCTTCTGTTACTTTATCTCTAAAATAGAAAGTATCCAGATCTTTCTTTCACAGCTATGTGTGAGCCTAGATAATATAAACTATTTCCTCATACACTGTGAGGTATTACACAACATTTAAAGGCTGAAGCCAATATTTATTGAGTGCCAGCTACTTTGCCTAGTAGGTGGCACCGGCCATCTTATTGAGCTCTAACAAAAATCCTAGGAGCTATCTTAATTTTATTATTACCATTACTCTTATTAATTGACAAAAGAGAAAAGTTGAAGGAACTTAAGTAACTTGCTCCCAAGGTTACAGCAGTAGTAAAAGGTAATAATGTTGAGTTTCAATCCAAGTCTCAGCCCAGAGCCTATGCCTGTGGTGAGACTACACTGCTCCCTTTCAATCTCCCTCTTTATACACTAAATTCCTTTAAAGAGAGCTGACCCAGTAACAGGGAAACTTAATCTCTATATTCTCAGGCAAGTGAGTGTAATGGACACCAGGAGGTCAAGGCCCCCTTCTGATGCAAATCGTGGTATTACATGACGATTACCATTGGAATCATGGCTGAGTTTTTTTTTTGTTTTGTTTTGTTTTGCAGGACCAGGGTTCAAACTCATGACCTTGTACTTGCCAGGCAGACACTTGTGCCACGGAGCTATCTCCCCAGGCTCCATGGCTGAGTTTAATAATAATCTGGAATTAATCATTCAGGTAACAGAATAGCATACCGGAACTCGTGGTGCAGTTAAAGTCTTTCACTCTAAGATCCTGGGATTCATTTGAATATTTCACGGCTATTACCTTGCATTGTCCGATCACCTGTAAAAGAGAAGGTTCGAGTCTTGGCACGGTGGCTTCCTTTACGGATGAGGCTGGCAGAAGGGAACACGCACGCTCCGCCATCCACTGAAAGTGTGTTTGGGGCTTCCTTCATCAAACCCTCACTCACACCTGCGCTTGCCTTGCCCGCTTGTGGGTGCTGCGCACTACTGACGCCAGAAGTGTCTCGTGAGACAGAGGGAGAAACTATCAGGGGTCGTGATCGTCACCATATCCTAAACGCTTTCCAGGGAGAAAGCACTAAGACGCCTGGGCATGTAGATCTCCATTTTTAGGTGGAAAACAATGTCGTCCCACTACGTCTCTATCCTTGCACTCGTCCCCCGTGGCAGAGAACTGGGGTCCAGTTCTCACAGCCAACTTGGCCAGCAAGATCCTGTTCCTCATTACAGCAAGTTCTTCTGGCCGCTCCTGCTATGGGAGCAGCCTTCCCAGGACTCGTAGCCTTCTAGATCATGGGGCTGGTAGTGACCTTACAATTCATCTTCTCCATGCCCCCCTTCTCATTGAGGAGGCCGGAGCTCAGGGGCGCTAGATGATGGGCCCAGAGACTCTTTCTCTGGAATAGCTCCAGCCTGGGGCTCCCAGGGTGAGCGGCCGAGAGGAAGGCACTGACTCTAAGGGGCGGCAGGTGGGGCCTGCATCACTCACGGTCTCGGATGGGCGTTTAGAATCGGCTGCACAGCGGTCTAGCTGCTTCCCAGACAGCACCCAGCAGTGTGATTCTTGCACATCCAGGACTAAATAGTACACAGTTGTGGGTCCCTGGAGAATGTTCAGAAAACAATGGGTGAACAAGTTGTGGAGCTTGCAGGTTTCCCACAGCTCTTTTTTTTTTTTTTTTTTTTTAAAGTAAAGTCGATTTATTTCTCATAGAGAATTCTAGGTGTTCTCTAAATCTTTACAGATGTTCTAGCTTTGTGTCATTTAATTTATTTATTTGAATAAATAGCTTCACATAGTCATATTCAACTGTCTTTTTTAACAGTCAGGATGTTTCTTCTGCCTGCATGTTTTAAAAGGGCTGTCACTACCAGCAGTGTTGGTAAGCATGGAGGTGTCAGAGGTACAAGCCCAGAATTACAAGAGGAAGCAACTCATCACCATTGCTAATCTGTGTTTGTAGTTGCGCCCTCTTGTCCAACTCTACTTGCGAATTAAGTTGGGTATTTTTTGTTTTTCTTTTCTTTTTTTTTTTTTGTATCAGGAATTGAACTCACAACCTTACACCTGCCAGGCAGGCACTCTGCCACTGAGCTAGATCCCTGGGCCATACTTGTGAATTTAGGTTTCCCACCTTGACTTTGACTTACCCAAAGCCAAATATACGCTTTTCTTTTACAAACCTCTTTCAGCTTCCCTGTAAGTAACCATTAGTTAATGTGTTGGGTTCTGGCTTTTTTTCTTTTTCTTTTTGTCTTTTTGAGATAGGGTTTTACGGTACAGCTCAGACTGGCCTAGAACTCACTCTGTTGCCCAGTGTGGCTTCAAACCCACAGTAATTCTCCTGCCTCAGCCTCCGGAGTGCTAGGACTGCAGGCTTGTACTACCTTGCCCAGCTGGTTCTGGCTTTATTTATTTATTTTGGTATTATGGCCAGCTCAGCCTGCCCTGGGGGGGAGCAGGCGCAGCATGTGGTGTCAGGGATCCAACCGAGGTCCCTGTAGTTGCCTAAGCTTGCCTAAGCAGGTGCTTTAGACCCCTGAACTGTCTTGCTCCTGGTTCTGGCTTTAGACATGTAAATCAACCTAGATTTCTTTCCCGTCTTTGCTCTGGCTATCCAGAGACCAGGCTGTGGATGACCTTTTTAAAAAATGTTCTCATAGTTTTCTTTTTTTGCTACTGGGAATCAAACTCATGACCTTGAATTTGCCAGGCAGACACTTGTACTGCTGATATCCCCAGCAAATGTTCTTGTGTAGATTCCTGGCTCCTCATTCTCAGGGCATTAATTCCCATGACCTAAGTCTGTGCCTCAACTCCTCATTCCTGAATACAACAGAGGGCTTCCAAGTGCATTTCCCTGCCACCTGCCTGCACCTCCCTAGGCACCCTGTGTCCCCTGTCCTGCCCCTCTTCATGCTGCTGCTCAGAGGTAGTGAAATGACCACTCATTCTGTGTCCCCCATGTGTGGCCAAGGGCCTGGAATGAGAAGTACAATCATGAGGTCGCTCATCTAACCCTAATCCTCTCTAATCCTAATCTCTGTGTTCTGCAGCTCCTTCCTCTCTGGTGCTTTCCAACGGGCGAGCTGCCCCGCTTGTTCCATGCAGTAGACTACAGGCTGGCCTCCACTACCCCTGCACAGCCTTAGCAGTCCAGCCCGTCTGTTCCAAATAACTGTATAATCTAAATAAAGACAGCAAGCTCTCAGGGCTTGTCAGCTTCTCTTCCAACTTCACACTGATCTCTGATCTTTCCAGAGCCCTCACTGTACCTCTGGACCCCTCCTCCACATATTCCATTACTTCCTAGTACCCCTGCCCACACACACACACCCCTCAAGTCTCTACAAGAACTAGAAGTAATCCCTGAAATTTGCCTGGAAAAACCTTCCTCCACATCCTCTTCCTATTCAAGTCTTTCCATTCTTGACAGTTCAACTACAGCCTTCTCTCATTCAATCTTTCTTTTCTTTCTTTCTTTCTTTCTTTCTTTCTTTCTTTCTTTCTTTCTTTCTTTCTTTCTTTCTTCCAGAACCAGGGATTGAACTCAGGCCCTTGTGCTTGCCAGGCAAGTGCTTATTCTACTGAGCTATCTCCCTAGCTCCCATTCAATCTGAACAGAGCCCCTTCCATTAATTTGCCCAGATATCTATTCCACACACTTGATCACTGATATATCCTCTTACTTTCTTTGCCTCTGTTCATCACTAGATTATTATACTCATGAGAGCAAGGCCTATAGTTAATCTCTCCTGCCCCTCTCTGTTCCCCAGGCTGCTCTTGAATTCCTGAGCTTAAACGATGCTCCTACAAAATAGCTAGGAGGTTGGGGCAATAGCTGTGCAACATAAGCACCCACCTGGCAAGTGCAAGGTCTTGAGTTTGATCCCCATATCAAAGAAAAAAAAAAAAAAGAAAAAGTTTCCAATTTCGCAAAGTGCTAGGACTGTAGACCTGTGCCAACTGACAAGCCCAGTTTTTAGTTTTTCTAAGTATTTAGCATTCAACTGGGCTCAGGACACACTCGAAGTATTTACAGAGTTATGCATAAAGACACATCAGTAGCAGGCACAAGGTGATCTTAGGACAGCCAAAGACACTAACCAGAAAGCCCTGATCAAAGCCGTTGGCTGTGCCCAAGCACAGGCTTACAGGCTTGAGGCATATTCACCCTGACATGGTCTCCCAACTCAGCTTTGCCCCAGCCGATTTCTCACCGCTCTATCCCAGTGGGCATCAGCAACCCGCAGCAAGTGGAAAAGATAGCCATTCCATCGGCCCCTGTTGATCTGGTCCAGCGCTCTCTCAGCCACAGGCTCCGCACCCTCGCAGCTGGTAGGACTCAGGGCCCAGGAATACTGCAGCCAGGCCACAGACAGCAGCACTGCCGCGAGCACCCTCATCCCGCTGATCCACCCTGGGCTTCGGACTCCCATAGCTGAGAGTTTAACCCCAGTTTTCTGGGGGCACACTCTTATACACACAACTGATGAAACGAAGTCTTTATACAGTTTTGTTGTGTAACTTGGGGATGTTCACCTTGACCCAGGTTCAAATATCCATCAACAAGCTGTAAATGATTAGTGGATCCTGAGGCCAGAAAGTTGAAACACTGCTGGTGTGTGGGCAGAACTGGGCTATGCCCTAAGCTGGCTGTATCTGGTAGGAGGTAGATCCAAAATGTTTCATTGACCCTAAGCACTGCCTATGGAATGTGTGTGTTGGGGGGAGGTTGGAGTAATTTTCTTCCACAGGAGGTGATGTGCTTGGCTATTAACATCCTAATGAGAATTGATGAGCCAGCTACCCCAGAGGCTGAAGCAGGAAGATCAGAAGTTTGAAACCAGCCTGGGCAACTTAGCAAGCCCCTGTGTCAAAATGTAAAATAAAAAGGGCAGAGGAAATAGCTCAGTGGTAGAACAACCTTGGGTTTGATCCTTAGTACCAGGAAAAATAAAAAAAGGAACAGACTTCCAGTAGAACTGATTCTTGGCTTCTTCATTTCTAAGATGGGAAAAGGTAGCTTTTAGCAGGCTTGTGTGACATTAAATAAAGAAACATACAGAAATCAGTGGATAAGTTCTTGGCACAAAGTAGGCACTGCATAAATGGTGTGCTGTTCTTTGTTGCTCTTCTTGTTGGTTTTGGGAAGAAATAGGGGCATTCCTGTATCGTCCCAGATCCCTGTGACAGTAATAGCATGCAAAGTGGTTCATGGGCAAGAAGGCTGTGACAAGAGCAGGAGCAACTAGATGTCCATCCTCCTGGAGGTGGGGCCCAGCATGGCGTGCAGGGCTAGGATACCCACAACCCTCTTCGAAGGAAACCGATGGACTTAGGAGATCCTTCGAACCATCAGGGGCCAGCAGGTTCAGAAAGGATCAAAGGGAATGAGCCTGGGTCTACCCCACAGTGGGAACAAACAGCCCTTGGGCAGCATAGCCCTTGTCCATACTGTCTCTATTGTGAGGATTTTTTAAAAAAATTATTTATTGCTGCACGGCTCAGACTTCTAGTGATCCTCCTGTCTCAGCCTTCCAAGTGCCAGGATTACAGGCATGCACTACCATGGCTGGCACAGCATGTGGTACTAGGGATTGAACTCAAGTCCTTGTACTTGCCAGGTAGGTGCTTAGAATGCCAAGCTATCTCCCCAGCTCTTATTGTCAGGATTTAAAGTAATGATTTTTGCCTTGGCTTCATATTAGAATGATCTAAAGAGTACCTGGAACTTTTGAGAACAATTCAATCAGATTGTCTAAGGTGGACCCAGGTACTGATAATTCTTAAATTCCCAGATAATTCCAATGTGTCATCAAAACTGAAACCTCTGCCTTTAGGCAGAACAAAAAGGAACCAAAGATTTGAGGAGAGAAAGGAGCTGATCATATGAAAAGCAGACCCTACTTTCCAGGGTCACTGGTTGGTTTAGCATCTGAACAAAGGGGAACAGATTTAGAACAATGCTTGGCATTAAATTTTAGTATCAATAACACTGAATTTCAAATATTCAAATGGAAACTTTGAGTGATTATTGGTTACGAATTTTTCCAAATTTGTGGGTTGTCTTTTCACTTTGCTGGTAGTTTCTTTTGATAAGCAGAGACTTCTCAATAAGAGGAAGTCCCAGTTGTTTATCCTTTGAAGTATTTCCCTTGAAGTTTGATTTTTGTTCATGAAATGTTTGCCTATGCCTATATCTTCAAGATTTCCACCCACTTTCTCTTTCAGGAGATTTAGTGTTTTTGTTTTAATGTTTAGATCCTTAATCCGTTTTAACTTTACTTTAGTGCCTGGTGATAGACCTGGGTCTAGTTTTAGTTTTCAGGATGTAGAGAGCCAATTTTTCCAGCTCTGTTTGTTAAACAGGCTGTCTTTCTTCTAGAGAACATGTTTGGCCCCTTTGTTGGAGATAAGATGACTGAGTGTATTTGTAGTTATATCTACATCTTCTGATCTCATCCATTGATCCTCAGGTCTGTTTTTTTGCTAGCTCCCTGATGCTTTTATCACAGTAGTTTGTAGTATAATTTCAAGTCAGGGATTGTAATGCCTCCTGCATTGCCTGTGTTGCCCAGGACTGCCTTTGCTATCCTAGGTCTTTTCTGGTTCCAAATAAATTTTAGTAATGTTTTCTCTAAATCTGTGAGGTATGTTGGTGGTATTTTGATTGAAATGGCATTAAATTTGCATAACAATC
>PVKN010023647.1:0-14707 GCA_004027915.1 Capromys pilorides
CAAAAAGAAAGCTCACCAAGTCAATTCTATAATCAATGTAATCCAATATAACATGGATCAATAAAACATTTCTGTAGTGAAGTGTTCACTAAAAAAGAAACATGCCATTTTAGTAATTTAATACGAAGACTGAAAACATGGGGATGGTTTAACAATAGTTTGCCAAAATTAAGGATTTGAACTGGCAGAAGAGGAGTTTATAGTCTTGTGAAGTATTCTCAACAAAAAGCCACCAGCAGTAGCATAATTTTGATTTAAATATTTATAACCAAAATCCTTGGTTCAAAGCAGGAGGTCTGGATATTTCCATCCCTGCCATGTTCTATGACAAAGGATTTTGTTAATGTTGCTGTTTTGAAAAAAACGTTGCATTTCTCTGTACTGGATTGGTGAGAACCACTGGGACAGGAAGTCAGCCACCCAGCGGCAAGTGTCAGGGAACATGGGATCCCCCTGGCAGGAAAGCAGGGGTCAGGATACGACAAGGTGAAAAGTCACACAGTATGATGTCTCCTGGGCGTCCTGGCTACTCAGTCTACCTAAAGAAACTTTGCTCTAAGCCCCATAGAGACAGCAGCTGCAGGCAGAAGAAGGAGGAATAGACTTGCAGGAGGTCTCAATGAAGCGTGCTCCATAACCTACATAGCCTAGGACACTGGTAACACAGATACAGACGTGAGGAGCCTGTTTCTACACAGAGTGCAGTCATGTTCAAGCACCTGCAGAGGGACAGATTTGGAACCCGTAGGACCCAATTCAGCAAAGTCAGAGCTCTAATAACCACCATGGTTGAGAGGGCAAAGAAGAGGCTACACAAACCTAAGTCAATCCACAGTTTGGGATGTGCCAGATGTTTACCCTGAGGACCTCTAAACAGGACTAGGGAATCTGTTGGATGGGACTGATCAGTGAAACTTGAAATATGAACATGACAGGGATCCAGTCTAGCCCCACAGTCTAGTGAGACCCTAGAGGAGGTTAGAATCTGCTTGCAGAGTGTCTAAGAGAGAGTATAGGTGCTCAATTAATTGTCTCTGTGAACCCAAATTTCACCAGACTTCTAAAGCACGGTCCTAGGTCAAAGTTCATGGAGTCAGGAGGTCTGCAGAGGAGGGGCCTGGGGAAGAGGAGGTTTATGAGTGTCTTTCTTCCCCTATGGTTTTGGGAGTGCAGAGAGCCTCAAGAAGCAGACTGAGGCAGAGGTGTGGGGACCACTAGCCCATGAGCAGGACACGCCCAGGCCCAAGGCCTGTTCCCGCTGAGCTGGAGAGGAAGTGGAAGGAGCCCAGGGCTCCATGGGATTCCTCAGCATGGGTGGTTGTTTCCGATAAGGTGTAGAGTTCTGCTAACAATGACTGGGCTTATCTTCACATTCAAAACTTTCCAAAGGTTTCCTAACACCTGTTCTGGATTTCTTTGTGACTTTGGGCCATCTTGAATCTCTTTATCTTTGAGCATTTGACTCTCATGATAGGAGCTGCTGGAACTTTAACAGTAAAGCCACTGACAGGAGCCCAAATTCTTAAGAATAGGCTTCAGACCCTCTGTCTCTCAGGAATAATGAGGAAAGGAATTGTCTCTGTAGAACAGACTCTCTACCCTGCTCCAAAGCCAACCGTAGCAGCTCCACCCAGGGCCACTCTCCTATCAGGGCCCATACCTATTTTTTTTTTTTTTTAATGACTCTCATGTCACACCACTGTCTTCTTTTCCTACAGTGCCCCACATTCTGTCATGGGGCTGAGTCTTGCATTGTAAATCATGGTGTTGGCACTAGTACCTAGGGATGTGGCAAAATACATACAAAGCATTGAGCAAAATCCGCTATGCCTCTTCATGCCTGCAGATGGCCAATAGAACATTATTTAGACTCAGTCTCAGTTTTCTCATCCCCAAAATCAGAGGTAGTAGCAGCCAACTTGGAATGTGGTTATTGAGCCAGCACAGTGTCTGAAACACAGTTGCTTCATTAATACCAGCTCCAACCACCCACTAGATCATATGTGTTCCACCAAAGTGGAGATTTTCATCTGTTCCAATCAATGATGTAAACCCAGCATCCGGGTGCCTGGTACCATGATAGCTGTTCAGTAAACATTTCTTGAAGGAATGCAAAATTCTAGGGGAATGTCTACAGAAGCCTCTCCTTCTGCTTGCCTTACAAACTTCTTCTCATGTCCCCTTCCTATAAAGAAACCTAACATCATCTTAAACATGATTACATTCTCCTTCTTTTCTATGAGAAGCTCCCTCACCACAGGTCCTGGATTCCTGGCTATGCTCCCTGAAATGTCACTCACCGTGAAAGATAAAGAATTGGCCTTGTTTTTCCAGGTGAAGAGACTGAAGGCCAGGAAGATAAGTGCAGTTAGACCTCAGAATTGATGAGTGATGAGCTCTAGGGCCTTATACATACTAAACATTCACACATGTTGAAGTCGCTTACATAAGTGACATGGCATTCTTACATAACATACTCACATCCTTCTGTAGCCTGGAAATCATCTGGTTGGAACACTAATAGAGTTATGTGCCCCTTTGGTTAGTGATGGGGCCCTATTCAAGTGTGGGCCCAGAAGATCATATCACCTAGTCTCAGCTGGCCTCATTTATGTATGTCCACTCATATTTACACACAAGAAATTGACCAACAGCACATTTCTCAGACAAAGATTCCTCTCATTAAAGAATACGACTTCACAATGTAAATTGGTGCAAGCAGTTGTCATATCAAAAAGTTTAGGGAATAGTGACACAAGAAAATCTCTCCACTTTCACTCCAGACATAACTATTTTCCAAATATTCTTGATCTATGGTTGATGGAACCCAAGGATGCAGAACCCTGGGCTGACATTAGCTGACTTAGTAAGTGCAGGAGCTGCGATTTTTGACCCAGTTCAGCCAGGCTCTGGCACTTCTGTCTCCTGTCCTGCTTCCAGCCTCTCGCCAGGGTCTCACTGGTCCCTAGCTCCACCCACTTGGCCTCCTCATGGGAAGCACTCACAGCCACCCTGTCCCTCTTCTCTGGGTCCTGCTCCGGTTCTCAGTATTTAGTTGCATCTCTTTTCTCTTGAAAGTCAAAGTCAATCAAGATATAAGGTTATTGGGGTCACACAGTTTGGATAAATGAATATTTACTACCTCCTGCACCTTACTAGCTATGCAGAACAGATGTCCCTGGCCCACTGAGGTGGCACTTAGTCCATAACTTATTTAGGCCAATGAAATGTTGGCAAATGGGACACAAAAAGATGTCGCCAGCACGCTCTGGAAGTCTGACTTAACTCTGGCTCTGGGTGATAGACTGGTGCTAGAGGAAGGCAGAGTTCTTGAGAAGAATCCAACACCTTGGGGCAACCCAGCAGAGCGCACTTGGATCAGCCAACAGCCAGCCCACAGACACACGCAAAGAAAACAAATGATGGCTGTCTTTGGCCACCAAGTTATAACATTTATGGCATGATTACAACAGCAAATAAGGGGTTACAGAGAGAACCCAAACCCCAGGTGGGTGGCTGGTAGGGCCACCTAGGTGAGCCTGACACCAGCCTCCCCACAGCCACAGCTGTCTCCTGTCTCACTCACCCCTCCTGGTTGCTGCACAAAACCAAACATACCAAACTGCACCAGCAGCCAGGCCCAGAGAAAGGCAGGAGCATGGGCAGGAGGTCCCCAGGTGTTAGGGCTCAGACTCCACAAGTCACCTTTGCTGCTGAAAACCTCTGGGGAGTGCGGTTATCTACTGCCAAGATAGCTCCGCTGAGATCCATAGAAGGGGTGGGGCTTCACCTGGGGCTCTGCAGACCCAGCATCTCTCTGGGGTGCAGACTTAGTGATCCTTTCAGATGCCTCTTGGAATCATTGGCCTCCAGAGCTCAGCTGCGTCTGTGATCACGTGGCCTGCAACTGAGGTGCAGTGTGGAGAGGAAAGCAGATCACCACGGGCTCTCTATTTGTTTTGAGGACACGCAGGGAGTTGTTTTCTGTGAAAGCGATGAAAAGATCCTGGGCATATCAGGTGATCGGGAGCTTCCAGCACCCTGAGGGTGCCCTCTCAGACCCTGGACAGGTCAATGAACCTCTAGGTTGTCTCTATTCTTCTCTGCAATGTGGGGTGGGCCCTATTTCCCCACCAGTCTCACAGAGCTGTGGTGAGTTGCAAATGGCACTAGGTCAAACTGCGAGAGCTCTCGGAAGACTAACCCTCCACACATGCATGACAGCAGGGCAGATCTAACCTCTGCCAATATTGACCTCACTCTACAACAGTCAGTTAACAAACCTGAGAGAAATTTTGCTGGAATAGAGGTTGTCTCTAAACAGCTTCGACTCATAGTGATCCCCCTGTCTGAGCCTCCCTAGTGCGGGGCTTACAGGAGTGTGCCACATGTCCGCGGGCAGGGCTGGTGCAGCACGTGTTGCTGGGGATCAAACCCACGTCCCTGTGCTTGACAAGCAGGCACTTAGACTGCTGAGCTATCCTGCTGACCTTCACAAAACCAATTCTATCTTTTTTCTCAGTCCTCCTAAAAGAAGAGGCCTTCTTATTCCACATGGGTCCAAAGAATCAGAAAAATGTGAGTTGAAGACCTGGTTCAAGGATTAATAAACTATGTGACTGTTGGGTATTCAAACACAGCCTGTACATGCCCCTGAGGTTATGTCACCTTGCAGTGTTGTAGCTATCTGAATTTGTGAAGTACACACAGTAATGTTGACACAACAAGATTGCCAAATCACAACAAGGATATTTCTCAGAAAATATTCCTGTTATCAAGTAATGTGTGGCTGACATATCAGTGAACCTGACTTTCCTCATCTGTAAAATGGAGATGCACCTGTCATAAAAGGATGCAGATGGAATCCAAAATCCAGGCCAGTGTCTTAGCTACTTCTCTCTGTACCGGGATAAAATATCCAACACTCACAGTTTAAGGGAGGGAAAACGTATTTTGGCTCACAATTTATAGAGGTTTCAGTCCAAGGAAGGACACCATGGCAGAGGGGCAGAGCAGAGGAAGAGCTACTCACAGCAAGGTGATGGGGTGGGGGGCAGAGCTGGGGAGAGGGGCCCTTCAGGCCACGCGCCAGAGGCCAACTCCATCAGTGCCAACCAGCTCCACCTCCAGCATCACAGTTAGCCTTAAACTCATCAGTGGACTAATCCACGAGTGATTTTCACATCTCTGGGGGCCAGTCGCCTCCCAAAAGCCCCACCTATGAATGCATGAGGCTTTGGGGGTACATCTAGATGTAAACCGTAACAGCTGGAAAGGCTGCCTGGGTAATCCTGAAACCCTCACACACACCACCACCACCACCACCACCACCACCCCGTTGCTGTGGAGAGTACGTGAATGCTGGTCTCAAAGCAAGCCGCACACTGAAAGGAGAGCTACAGGTGTCAGGCCTCACCAGGGTGATCTGGTCCCAGCATTTGCTGAGACCCTGCTCTGCGTAAGGGGTGGAGCTTGCTGCTATGCGTGATCAGAGGCAGGAAGTTTGGGGCTGTTTTCCCAAACATCTGTCTCTGTGTCTGTCTCTGCTACTCTCTATCTCTGCCTTTGCCTCTGTTTCTCTCTCTCTCTCTCTCTCTCTCTCTCTCTCTCTCTCTCAGTCTATCTCTGTGTCTGCTGCCTGCCTGTCTGTCTGTCTTTGTCTGTCTGTCTCTGTCTCTCTGGCTGTTTCTGTCTGTCCTGTCTCTGCCTATCTGTCCTATCTCTGCCTATCTGTCCTGTCTCTGTCTGTCTGTCTGTCCTGTCTCTGTCTGTCTGTAGGTCTGTGTGTCTGTCCTGTCTGTGTCTGTGTCAGTCTGTCTGTCTCTGTCTCTGTCCCTGTCTCTCTGGCTATCTCTGTCTGTCCTGTCTCTGCCTGTGTCTGTCTGTCTATCCAATCTCTGTATCTGTGACTGTCTGTCTCTGTCTCTGTCTCTCTCTCTGTCTCTCAGTCTAACTATCTCTGTGTCTGTCTGTATGTCCTATCTCTGTTTGTGTCTGTCTGTCTGCCCTGTCCCTGTCTCTGTCTGCCTGCCTGCCTACATGTCTGTCTCTGTCTCTGTCTCTGTGTCTGTCTCTGTCTCTCTCTCTCTCTATCTCTCAGTCTATCTCTGTGTCTGTCTGTCCTGTCTCTGTCTGTGTCTGTCTACCTGCCTGTCTGTCTCTGACTCTGTCTCTCTGTCTGTCTCTGTCTGTCCTGTCTGTGCCTGTGTCTGTCTGTCTTGTCTCTGCATCTGTGTCAGTCTGTCTGTCTCTATCTCTGTCTCTCTGTCTCTCTATCTCTCTCTCTCTCTTCACCTTTTTGATCACAGCCCTCCCTTCTCTCCCAGCAGTGGCTGTGATGCCACCCCAAGTGGTCCAAGAGAGTTAGCAGAGCAAGGAACGAGAGCCTGAGGTGGCTGGAGCTCCGGCCCAATTTCCCGAAAGCGCACAGCGCGCCAGGGTTCCTCCGGGACCAAGAAGATGAGGTGTGGATGCTGCTGCCCGGTAACAGCTCTAGTCATAAAAGTAACACTGCGAAAAATCCATTTTGTGGGTAACAATGAGAAGTTAATGCAAAGAGTCATTGCCCTTCGTTAGTGACAACTTTGGCAGCGACTTTTCCAGGCTCCCGGGAAGCCTTAGGAGCAGGCTGCTCCAGCCCAGAGGCACTTCATCATTTATATGAATGAAAATGAGTGCAAACAGATTGTCGGGGCGTCTGCTCCCATCACCTCTTTTTTCCTTGCAAGGAATCCCCTCCGTAATTACATTTTGCCTGTCAGTTCATAAATTTTTCTTATTACAAACTGGCCATTATTGATTGCTTTTTAAAAGTACTAAAACTGAGCCCAAAGCAGTAGATCTCTCAGTAAATTCAAAACATACTATCTTGGGTCCCAGTCACTGGTGGGAGGCGAGGGGGAGAGGCTCCAAGCCCAGCGCTGAGGCTGAGCCCGGGCCGACAGCGCATACGTTTTGGTTTAAAGAGCTGGCTTTGAGGGCTGCCTGGTTGAAACCGCAATGAAAATAATAAATAAAGGATAAACTTATTTGGCAAACACTGACACTTTGAAAGCCAACATCCTGTCATTGTTCTTTCATTGGATCCTACTGCTCAGAGGGTTCTATTGGGACTTCTGGCATTTATGGCCAAACATCAGGAGCAGAGGGAGAACGCCAGAGGGGCTGGATAATAAAGACTTGCAGTGAAAGTTCTTAAGTCATCAGGACAACTGCGTCCTAAAGGCTCTTTTTAAAAGAGGTGTGGCCGTTCTATATTTAGACCTATGTGGAAAACATGTGAGAAGAGAAGACAGCTTAGGTGATTTCTAGGCTCTGGAAGGAAAAACACAAATCGATGCTCCTTCTCATTGCTCATGATTTAATGGAAATTTCTAGAACTTTTTCTGGCCCCAGCAAGGGAGTACGCCTGCAGGAGACACTGAAGAGTTCATTTTGATAAGGCTCCAAAGTGAGACCAGGGGTCACCTGAGAGGATGATTCTCTTGTCCCTGCAGTCTGGACCCCTGAAAAGGGTCTGTCTAATGTTCAGTGCAGGCTGTTTGCTCGGCAAACCTCAGCTCTGTTTGCCCACAGCTGTGGGGCTTGAGCAGAGAGGCACAGAGAGCAGATGCAAGCGGGGCGACACTGCTGCTGGGAGCCACGAGGAGCAAGTCACCCTGGGGTAAGCCGAAGCATAGCCTTCGGGTGCTGGGTCTTGGACTCAGCAGCGCTACCGATCTGGCTGGGGAACAATGCCCCATTCAGCTCAGTGTCTGTTCCTAATATCAAACCACAAACCGGGGGTACCTACAAGGGCTGAGGCTGCAAAGGCCGGCCAGGAGAACAATTTCACCTCTGCTGACTAGGGGAGCAAAATGGGGGACACGGAAACATTTCTAAGGTGGAAATAATTTAAGGGCCTCCTAAATATGCTAACAGTGCACTTGGCCATACTGGGTATTAGGAGCAATGTTTTATAGGAGGTAGCAGCCCTTTTGTCCTGCATACCTGCAGTTTTCTTTTTAGCCAGGGATCTGAAGAGAAGACTGTATTCTATCAAAGCCTAGTACCCGCCCCTATGGCCCCAGTAAGGCCACAGGTGCCCTCAGAAGGAGATGGGGGCATCTCAGTGCAGCAGAGCTGGTCCAGGTGCTGGGTTTGAGGGCAGTGAGGCATACCTTGTCACCCTGTGGCCGCAAGGCTAAGTGTATGGGGGAGGGCTGCCCTGGAAGACTGAAGCTTCAGAACCCAGGGCGGAGGCTGTGGCTCCTGGAGCCAGGGTGGACTGGAGCTGGGAAACCCTCTGCTTTCTGTCAGTTTCCAGATAAGAAGCAAAAAGGTCGAGCTGCTCAGAGAGGCAGGAATCCTCCAGAGGTTGCTATCTAGGGCTGCTATCTAGGCCATAAATCTGCAGCCTGTGAGCAGCTCCCTGCTCTGCCTGGCCCACAATGTTCCTGCTGGACTTCTAAGCAGCTTCCCATGCTGGCCCTGGGACCAGAGAGCAGAGAGACCTGCCCTGAGAGAGGCTGAGAGGACAGGAAAGTAACAGATGATGGTGACCACAGAAATGGTGAGCAAAGAGAAGTGACATGCGTCCAGTTCACCCTAGGAGTTGAGCCAACAATAGCGTGGGTGTGCAAGGCTTACTGCAGTGGGACACACAGTAGCATCCCAATTTGACAGACGGTGAAATCGCAGCACAGAGTTTAAATCACTTGCCTAAGGCCACACAGGCAGAGTCAGGATTCAGACTCAGACCATCTAACTGAAGGTCCATTGTTACTGGGCAAGTGAAGAGAGCGGGACACTCATCAGAACAGAGCTGACAAAGGATGTAATATGGAAGCTGAGCTGTCAATGGCTCAGAGCCCAGGTTGTACCAGGGAAGCCCCAGTTTCTGCACTATTCCTCCATCATTTCCACAGTAATCTCCAAGCAGTAGATGAGCAGAGAACTTGTGCAAAGCCAGGTTGACAGTTCCTGTGGCAAGAGGCGAGGGCTGTGAACTCTTGGACTCTGTGCGGGGGAAAGAAAAAAAAAAAAACAAACAGCTGGATCTTCCTGCCCCCAATGCACCCCCTAGCACTTCTAGCAATGCCAGATACCTGGTAATGTCTGAAATGTGTGTAAGATGGGAACAATGTGACCCTATGTTGTACCGTAGCCACAACCAGCCTCTTCTAGTAGCACTGTCAGAATGTAGACTTCAGACTGGGGAGATAGTTCAGAGGCATAAGCACCTACCTGGCAAGCATGAGGACCCAAGTTTGATCCCCAGCCCTGTGTGAAGTATCAGCCCTGGAACCCCAGAAGTACCATGCTGGTGCTGGAACCAGGGCATGGTGGTGCACGCTTAGAATCTCAGTACTCAGGAGGTTGAGACAGGAGGATTTCTGTGAGTTTGAAATCAGCCTACAAAAGTGATTATAAAAGTGAGTGCAAGACCAGCCTGAACTACACAGGAAGATCATATCTCAAGAAAAAAAAAAAAAGACTATAGACACCTGGAGCTCCATCCAAACCTGCTCTTAGCCAGCAGCTGTGCCCTGCGAGGACCCTCCATATGGGTGGCTCAGATGGAGTACTGTAAGTGCTGAGTGGGGTGCTGAGCCTGAGGTGACAGGAAAGGTGTGGAGAATCAATGGATATCTATGTCTCAGTATGACATGACCCCCACCTTTGTCACTCATGCTGCCATGGTGTCTTAGTTACTCTTCTCTCGTTGCTGGGACAAACACCCGATACTCAAAATGAAGGAAGGAAAGGTTTGTTTAGCTCACAGTTACTGGAGGTTTCAGTTCATATTCAGCTGGCTCCAAGGCAGAGAGGCACATGGCAGAGAGCAACCTTTCATGGTGGTAGCTAACAGCAAGAGAGCTAAGGGAGAGAGCTAGCAGCAGCTCAAGCTGCTAACTTCTCTTCCTCCCTTACACTGAAATGCAAATCACCTGCAGCACCCATTTCCATAATAATCAATTACAAATTTCAGAAGCCACCCCATGATTACATGAGGCTTCAGGGAGACACCTATACACAAACCATAACATTCTACCCCTGGACCCCCAAAGACTCATGCACATCCCTTTATGTGAAAGACATTCTAGTCCATCTCTAAGAGTTGCCAAAGTCCCAGCAACTTCAGCATTGCTGGAAAGTCCAAGTGCCAAATCTCTGTGAGGCCCTATAGAAAATGAAAAGTTAAACACATTCAACATTCAAAGGCACAAAACAAACATTACCATTCCAAAAGGTACATACAGCAGGATACCAAGCATTAGGACCAGCACAAGTCCAAAATCTAGAAGGGCCAGTATTACATCTTATAGGTCCTTGTGGAACATCCAAAGCAACCTGTGACAAATTGTAAACTCCATGTGGCTCCGCCCCTATAGCATTCATGGTGGTAGCTCCCATTGATTCTCTATCAGGCTGGCTTTGCTCCCTCTTTGCACGATACATGTTTCTGGCTTTTCCAAACTTTTGAGGTTTCCACTGAATAGGCTTCTCACTCAGAGCTTTACACACAGCCCTCTCAGGGGCACACTGCCTGGCCTCCCAGGCCTTCTTCTGAAATCGAGGTGGAAGCCTTCTTAACCTCAGAACTTTTGCATTCTCAATGTGCCTAAAACCACTGCCATGTGGATGATGCCAAGGTCTGCTGCCAGTTGGAGCAGTAGCCAGGCTTTCCTTTCTCTTGGCTGTAGGGGTCAGGTGCTGGGATTTCTGAGCACTCTGATCCTGATTCGGAGGAACAAATTCTCTATGCTGGCGCCATTCTGGAACAAGGGGTTCAGCAGCTGTTCCCTCAAGGCAAAGTCCCTGAACTTTGCAAGTCTGAGGCTGCAAAGGGTGGAGACCTGCCACTGCCTGTGATGCCCTCAGGCCATCTTTTCCATTCTCTGGTTCCTTCTCAGCAATAGAGATCCTCTCAGCTCTATGTTTGCAGTCTACAGCTTTAATGGTGCTTCTTTTCTGGTCAAGTTCACAGCATTTTGAGCCTTCCTGCTGGGCTCCTTGCTCTTTATTTTCAACATAAATCTGGCTAAAAGCCCCCAACAACAGCCATACCACCGCCCCAATATTTGACTGCTTTGAAATATCTTTTGAAAAGTTCATCAGTCCACCATGCCTAAACTCAATCTCAGGCAAAGTCTCTGCACATGCACCAAATGTAGACAACTTCTATGCTGTCAAAACACAAATGATCTGGAGTCCAGCAACCTATGCAGTCCTTCTTCCCAGCAGAAACCTCCACAGCCTGGTCTTTACAAGCAGGCTTTCTGTGAGTCTTCTGATCTGAGTTCTGACCAGAACCTCCCCTACAGAACAGCCAAAGCTTTTCCAGCTCTTCACAAGTGGAGGACCTCTCCAAACTTTTTCTATCTCTTCCAACAAGACATTCCCAAAAATTTGTAATCCACATGGTCAGGTTAGTCACAGCAATAACCCCACTCTCAGTACAAAATTCTGTCTTAGTTACTCCTCTCTCATTGCTGGGACAAACATCCAACACTCAAAATGAAGGAAGGAAAGGTTTATTTAGCTCACAGTTACTGGAGGTTTCAGTCCATATTCAGCTGGCTCCAAGGCAGAGAGGCACATGGCAGAAAGCAACCTTCCATGGTGGTAGCTAAAAGCAAGAGAGCTAAGGGAGAGAGCTAGCAGCAGCTCAAGCAGCTAACTTCTCTTCCTCCCTTACATTGAAATGCAGATCAACTGCCCCATGGGAGGTGCGGCACCCATTTTCACAATAATCAATTACAAATTCCAGAAGCCACCCCATGACTGCAAAAGGCTTTGGGGGGACACCTATACCCAAACCATAACACACAGCCAAGCTGGGCAGTGGCTTTCTCCTCTTCAGAATCAACCTGGTAACAAGCAGCAGCCACCACCTTTCTCCTCCAAGATCTCCCTAGCTTTGTCATCCACGATGACACCCTCTTCACAAGGAAGCTTGCTGAGATCAGACAACCTTGATTTGGGCGGCAGGGTAGGCGTCGTCTCTATGCCCAATTCTCATTCTCAAGAGGCAGTGCTGCCTTATTCCTCAAACCAAGACACTGTGGAAGAGCTAAACATCTAGACTTGTGGCCACTCCCTCCTTCCCCACCAGGAATCTCCTCTGACAGCAGAGTAACCCCTGGCAGAGGTGGCACAAACTCTGAAGTCACCGTGGTCCAGCTGAAAAAAATCTACCTGTGTGATCTTCAATAGGTGGCTTAACCCCTCTGAGCTACATTTTCTTTATTAATTAAACACAGATGAGATCCATAACTCATCCATAACTCGATGAGATAAGACACATGCAATTGTAGTGTGTAGCTCCCTCTTCCATTTTCTGGCCTCTGTCCATCACTGTGTACCAGGCCTGGACTCAGAGCACAGGGTTGGGTCTTTGGTGCCCATAGGCCCTGACTGATGTCTCATGCTTTGTAGTCTCCCGCAGAGACAGAGCATTTGGAAATAGGCACATGATAAAGGGTACAGTAAGACCCAACTATTGGGGTACTGATGACACAGACCCAAACTGGGACCCAGAGGAGACACAGGACACACTGAGACCCCAAGTCATGGTTCCTGGGGTGCAGTCAGGAGCCTCCTGGTGTCTGGAATGGGGTTGACATGATCCTTGTCATTCCCAAACATCCCATATGTCACTGATTCCCATATCCTGGCCCAAAACAGAGAGAGAAACTATGGGGGTTTCCAGGGACCACACGGCCTTTGCTTGCCTCCCCAACCCAGCACAGACATCCCACCAATGCCCCACACAGGCCTTCTTCTTGCTACAAATAGGACAGAGCAGCCCCAGGAGACAACCACCCAGGTGCATTAGGATTCATCCTAGCTTTGCCATGCTGTCACTCAGAGCACCATCGTTCAAGCTCTGTCACTCTGGTTTTCTCACTTATGAGTGGGAGGACTCAGAGCTCACCCAGGGGCTCCACTGTGGTCATACCATAATTGCCTGCCCAGGCGGGAAGGCCCAGTGGATCCCACTCATGGAAGGCCACCCTCTCTTGATAGGAATGGTCACATCGATAATTGCAGCTATTGGCTGAGAGCTTCTGGTGTGCCGAGAACCCCACATCCTAAATCACCGAAATCTGTCTTCACAGCTCTGCGGCAAGCCAGGAAATACATTATCCCCTTTCACAGATGAGAAAACTGAGGCCTATAGAGAAAGACAATACTATTGCTCCAGGCCACAGCGCTAGCAATGTTCACAGCTGCTAATCAGCAAGCAGCTGTCATCAGAAAGCGTTCTTTCCCCATCCTTTGCTCTGCTTCTTAACCATTAATTAATGAGTGGCTTTGAAATTAATCATATATCCCTATCCTTCTTCTCATAATTACTGCATCATTTCTCTGAAGCCTCAGCTACAGAGCTCACACCCCCAGCACCTTGGTTTCACTGCCCAGTGTGGAGTCGGCCGGGCCATCACCTCCCTGGTTCACATCTACATTGATCCAACCCAAGAGGTCAGCACCTGAGGCCACCACCCTCCTCCGCAGGCATACCAGGAGCTCATAGCAGCCTAAGAATCTAAACATTTTTCCAACAGAGTTTTCCAGAGGGACCTGAGCTGGGGCTGCTGGCATCTTGGTTGGCGTGGCGGAATCGGGGCACAGCACAGCTGTCTTGGGAAGCCTCTCCACTGACTGAGACTGTCTCATGTGCTTCCCAGCCCGGAGCCTACGAACTGCACACCCCTCATTAGCAGCAGAGTCAATAATTGCACTTCTCTGAGCAGGAGTCAGACCCCTCCCCAGGCACCAAGATGCTCCAGCGCTGTGTACTCTTCCAGAATTTATATTTTTAAAAAATCATAAAGACTGCCTGCTCCAAGCGGCAAACTGAGGCTCTCAACCTGTGACTTCGGCTGTCCTGAGCCAGGCCCAGGGCCCATATGCAGCTGCAAGAGGCGTTGGGGAGGACGTGAGGCAGCCCCTGCGCCCTTTCGAGCTCTCTCCCTGGTAAATGATCCCCGGGTTGTACCTAATTAACATCTCTCCTTTAAGTTCTGTGGACTGCTAATGAGTACGTACAAGAAGGCGCTTGGGAGCCCTGAAGAAATTATTTGAAAGCGCAACCAAGTGGCCTCGGTATAACAGCAACATTTCAGTCAAAGGGATTTTTTTTTCCATATGCACAACCGACCACCTGACATAGCCCAGCTGGCAGCACAGAGAGAAGTGAGACACGCTGGCTTTCTTCAGGGAAAACAGGCCTCCACTTTATATCCCTGGGACTTCTTAAGCTCGGCAAACTGTCTCCTTATCAGTTTGACCCTGCCCTGACCCTCAGTCTCTCTCAGAGCTGGTCCCCTCTTCGTATTCCGTGTTCTGTCCCGGGTCCAGAGAGGGTAGGTGAGTCATTTGAGGTTGCACAGGAAGTGGACACCATGGAAGGAACTAGATCCTAGCACTACACACTAGGTCATTTCGTTCCACTGTTACTCATTTTGGGCAGGGTTGATCCTTTCTAGGCAGCAACTCACTGAAATACCATACCCAGTTATTCAGTGCCTAGGCCTTCAGAGTCCCTGCTTTCCTGGCCATGCAACCAATAGTTTAGACCAGTAACGGAGACACTGTCTGTTACCACTCAGCACCATGAAGAAAAGAGTATCAGCATCAGGAAACAGAGGGATGGGAAAACTGGGTAAGAAATCTGGGTGGCCTCCAAGAGGAGGTGGCATTTGAAATTTGAACAAAGACT
>PVKN010023648.1:0-14702 GCA_004027915.1 Capromys pilorides
CAGCACACTGTGGAACTTGTCAGCCTCCAAGGCTGAGCCAATCACTCCTTGTAGATCTCTCTATCTATGCCCTTCTGCTTCTCTGGAGAATCCTGACTAACCACACATGGAAAGCAATCAGCCATGCAAACTAAGAGCTACAACATTTCTAAGTTTCACTCTATAAAATTTCTGGGCCATTATTTTCCAACAGGATGTAAGAATTTCTTTTAACTGCAGTATTTTCTTCTTTATTTAGATCTACTTACTTTTATTACCTAACTTTCTGATTGCATGCAAGTCCAAAGTAACTTTTATGTTTCTTCAACTCAGCATTTAAGATGGGTTAGAAAACGGTAGCGAATCACGGGCATTCTCAGCGCCACTGCCCCGATGAAGCACCACTGTCTGCTCCCTCTGCATGCTCCTCTCACCTCCCCTGGACCCCTCACCAAAGGACGCCACTAGCTGAACTGGCACCTGTCATTTCTGCCACAGTTTTACACTATCTGCAAATGTAAATTTCTAAGCAGGCACTTTCATCTGTACCAGTTCCATTGAAGTACAAATTAAAATCAACATAGATTGTAATAGTTAGCCGGTGGCGGTGGCCCACACATGTAATCCCAGTGCTCAAGAGGCTGAGGCAGGAGAATCAGTGGGAAGTCAAGACCAGCCTGGGCTACATGGAGACATTCTGTCTCAAACGATTTTTTTTTTTTTTTTCTTTTAGCAATACCAGGGATTGAACTCAGGACTTTGCACTTATTCCACTGAGCTACCTCCCTGGCCCTTTTTTTAAAAAAAATTTATATAACAAGTAAACATTTTAAAGTTTAGCAACATATCGGTATGAAACAAAAAGAACTCTGCTACCTGACTTTCTAGGAAGGTTCTGGGTATCTACACTCAATGCTATTACTGTATAAAGCCTCAGACACAGGAAAGCCTGTGTTGAAGCATGAACAGGGCTCACTGCAAGGTGCCTTTCTACCTCACAAGCACTCACCGGAGCCCAAGAGGCAGGCCCACTCAGGGCCAGGCATCACAGAGCCAGCACACCTTCAGGTTTCCAGTGAGCTGGCTACACAGCCCCGTGACAGACTCCTAGATTAAGTGCGGCACACACGTACCTGTCCCAGTCTTCTTCCGCAGCTCGTCTTCGCCACGACCGCTCTGCACCAGGCTTATCAAACTGGTCAAAGTCATCATCTGTGAGGAAGAATCCACTCCAGTCAGTTTTGCTAAATTAAGAACAATACAACAAAATAAGCTACTTAAGCAACTTGTTTAAAGAATTCCTAGGCTGACACCTCAAGAAGCGAAAGTTTTATATGCATCTATCATAAATGCTTTCAGCATTTTATTTTTTTAGGGAGGGTCTACAGGGTATTCAGGATATCACTACTAGATCAGACTCGTAGTGATCCGCCTGTTTACAGCCTCCCCAGAGCTGGGATTACAGGCGTGCGCCACCATATCCAGTCTCAGTGCCACCCTAGGGGCAGGGCCAGCATGGCAGGCCTGGGAATTGAATCTCCAGCACCTGCCATGCTTGCAGATGCTTTAATCCACTGAGCTACTCGGCCAGCCCACTTTCAGTAAATAATCAAAATTTTAAAAATACCATGCTAGCCAAAGAAAATTAAATTACTAAATGCAATTAGACATGAAAAAAAAAAAAATCAAGTTTTTTAACTCATAATTTTTTTTCTTTCTTTTTTATTTGTGGGATGGGGGTTTGAACTCATGACCCTGCACTTGCCACGCAGGCACTTGTGCCACAGAGCTATCTCCCCGGCCCCCAACTCATAATTTTAAAAGGAATTCTACGTATTTTTATTTCATTTCATGAAAGAAAAATGCTGTATTGCCAAAAGTTCAAAGGACTTTGGCCTGAGGTAGCTCAGTGGCATAAGTAACTGCCTGGCAAGCCTAAGGTCCTGATAATACTTTGGTAGCATTAATGTTTTTCCTAATTACTAAAAGAAACAAAAGACTTTAAGGAAAGCAGGTAATGGAGCAAAGTGCTGGGCAGAAAAACATAATGTAAGTCATAGTCATAATTTTGAGTTTCCTAGTAGCCACGTCTTAAAAGGCAAACAACACTTATAACACGTAAAATTTAAACTGTTTTATTCAACCCACCATATCAAACATCATCAATGCAGAAAATAGTGAAGGATAGTCAACGTCTGTTCCACATTCCTGTATACTGCACACGAACACATTTCGCACTCAACTCGGGCAAACACTAGGAGCGCATGGCGAGCAGCCACTGGTGCGATGACGAGAGCGCACAGCGGGAGAGCACTTGCCAGGCAGCCTTCCCGGCTTCTTGCCGTAAGATGCAGACACTGTCTCACATTTTTAAGCACAGGGACAAGATCCTGACAGTTGCTTTTGTTTTGTTTTTATTACAGGAAAGAACTGAAATTAATGTTTTCATCCTAGACATATGTGAGAGCAGAGATTTGGGAATTGAGGCACAAAGACTGAGTTTAAGGTCAGCTTGAGCAACTTAGGGAGATTCTGCCTCAATAATAAAAAGGGCTGGGAATATATTCAATGAAAGAATGCTGACTACCAGCACTTTAAACAAAAAAAGACGTAACAGAGAAATTATTAACAAGAACCAAATTCTCTGACGAAAAGACAGAACTCAGCAAATGGACAAAGAATAGATTTGTGTTGGCAGACCTGAAAAAAAAAAAAAGAACACAGCCTCAGAAAAACAAGGGTACACCAACATACAAGGAACAGAGTACCAGAAACAGAAAGAGTATCTGAAGAAATAAAGGCTGCAAAGTTTCAAAATGTTTAAGAAACTATTGACACTTGTAAAGCACTAGCAGGTTGAACCCTGCCCTGAATCCATTTTGGGTTTAATCAAGGTCAGGGTAGAATGTGTGAGCCTGAGATGCAATAAAAAAGTGGGGGGAAAAAAAAAAAAAGAGAACAAAAAAACCTAACCCTACCCTACTCTACCCTGAGACACACCAGCCTTAGACTAAACCAGAGCACTAAACAGCAAGACCAGATAGAATGAAAACAACCACCAGATGTGAGGCTCGCCAGACTCACTCTAGCTACCACCCAGTCTGACACAGAGGCACAAAGACACACATAAGGAAAAACCCTTCGAACTACAGCACAACACACAACCTGTCACTTCTTCACTAGCTATGCTGTGACTTTAGCATGGCCCAGGATCACTAGGCCATGAACTTCCAGAAGCCCCCGACTCAGCTCAGTGCAATCCTCCCCACAGCCCACACTCCCCACTACCAGGACACTAACCCAGCAACTGCACTGGCGCTGAGTGCTTGGCTCTGTGCACTGCCTGACTGCACTGAGTGATTGTAGGGCTAGAGAGCAATCTCAGGAGCTCACAGATGCTAAACAGGACCTCTGTCGCTGCACTACATCCCTCTTTTCACCGAGTCTTTAACTCCTGTAGCCCTTACTCTTTTCCAGTTTTCTGTGATTTAGTATATTGAAGCACAGTATAATTACAGGTGTTACATCTTAGTGGTTAATGAACACAAAACTTGCAATGGCCAGGCTCACAACCCCAGGTGAAATGAGGAGTACCTGGTGAAGTAGAGCTAATCCAACTGACGGAGCTTGTGAATCTATTACATTCAATCAATTCTGATACTGTAGAAAGACACACACATGATAGTTACTGCCATACACAACACTCACAACACAATACACTCAGAACACTACACATCAGAAAGTTTCTATAGCTCAGTCAAGAATATTCCACAACAGTCATAATGTTCCAAAAACAGATGGGTACCATGACACATAGCTATAATCCCAGGACGGAGGGAGGATGAGGGAGGGAGGGAGAGAACAAGTTCTCATCCTGTATGGGCAACTTACCTTGTCTCAAAGTAAGCAACAGAAAGGGGCAAGGAAGTAGCTCCATTGTTGAGGCTGAGTTCAATACCCAGTAACACCAAAACAGAAAATAAAAGTTTCGAAGCAAGAACAAAATTTGAAAGCAATAAGAGAAGACTAACTCAAGACTTACAAAGGAACTGCAAAATGATAGATGGTTCTCACCAGAAACAGTATCAAGCAGGGAAGCAGGAGAACATTCAGAGCTCAAAGAACAATCTTCAGTGCAGCAAAACCATTTCATCAAATAACACAGATTCTCAAAAAAGTCAACTAACACAAAATTAAGCAAAAGTAACTACCATGAAAATAAGAAAATGTGTTTGACAAGGCTAACATTCCCTCTCGCCCCAAAAATGGCAACAGTCAAAAAAAAAAAAAAAAAAGAAAGAAAAGAACCAGTAACGAATACTAGAAGGGCTGTGAGGAAAAAAGAACCCCTTTGATCTGCTAGAGGGAGTGCAGATTGGTGTAACCACCACAGAAATTTCTCAAAAAACTGGGACTAGAGCTTCCATTTGACCCAGCTATTCCTCTCCCTGGCATCTTCCCAAAAGAACTGAAAATGTCACACCACAGCAATAGCTTGCACTCATGTTTACACTCATACAGCTTGTAGTCGCCAAATCCCCATCAACTGGTGAACGGATAAACAAAATATGGGTTTGTTTTTTCTTTACAAAGCAGAGCACTGTCTTCTGCCATAAAGAAGGATAGGCTTGAAGCATTTCTAGGCAAATGGGTGTATCCTGACACCATACGAAGTGAAATAAATCAGACACCCATGTGTAAATACATTACTTCTCTAGGTAAGAAACCAGAAGTGTAAGTAAGGGCCAAAATGTGTAAGTGTGAAATCAGAAGAAAATGTTCATATGGGGAGAGGAACAAAAAGAGGGAATGGGAGAACGAGGGGACAGGAAAGACATTTTTTAAAAATGAGAAAAGGACAAGATGAGAAAAAAGCTTTTGTAAATGAGGGGTTAAAAAAAAAAGAGTAGGAGAATGATGAAAAAAGAATCAAGCTGTATCATGTGCAGGTACAAATTCTTTTGACTGTGATCATCAGGCATATCCAAAACATACAAGGAAATGTAATTGAAAAAAAGAGAATGGGCTGAAGACACAAGACCACAAAAGCACAAGATAACAAAACTTATAGATCAAGGGAAAACAGCACTCAAAGAGAAATTTATGGCTAAAAACAGCTATGTTAACAAAGATCTCAACTACCTACTTTATATCCTGAGGAACTATAAAAAGCAGAGCAAACCAAGCCAAAAAGCAGTAGGAGGAAATAAATACTGACAGCAGGTTCAAAGAAATAGGCTAGAAAAATACTAACATGCCACATTCTGAGGCCAGCTTAAATCTAAATAAAGACATATAAGAAGAAAAATCTATAGAGTACTGCATCGTGTGAATAAACATGTAAAAAGGTAAAAGTAAAAGTTCTTTTTAAAAAACTTAGTGGCTGGGGTCGGGGAGATAGTTCTGTGGCACAAGTGCCTGCCTGGCAAGTGCTAGTTCATAAGTTAGTACCCTGGTCCTGCATCAATCAATCAATCACTCAATCAACCTTTGTGGCTGACAGGTTCTGGCCCTAGTGTAAATTGCTAAAATCATTATGGTGGTTATCTAATATGGCTGATGCCCTTAAAACAAAGGCCTATGCTCCCAAGACCACCTCCCCCCGCCAAAGCAGCCCAAAACGTAATTTACTTTCACCCTTCCCCCCACCCTCAAGGAAGACCCCAATCAGCTCCCTCAGATATAACTAAAGATCCCCTCCAAACTTCACCCCTGGCAAAAGGCCATAAAAGCCTCCGCCTCCCTTCATCTAATGGAGAGAGAAAGACGCATTTCCTCACCCTTCCCCACACTCTCCCGTGTCCTCAAAGAGAATAAAAATAAAGCCCCTTTCGAAACCTTTTTCCTTCTGCCTGTTTCTCTGCTGCGCTGTTCACCTGAAAACCTATCATAATGGTGCCTTAGTGCCTCGGCTAAGTATCGTGTGAGGCTCCTGGGGCCAAACCCCAGTTCGGTCCCCTGCTCCTCGGCCGAGCTTCTCGTCTTCGGGCTCTGCCTCTTGCCCTTCGCAGCACTTACATGCAGCACCGGCCAACCTCGCACCGAACAGTAGGCTGAGCTCTCCGGCTTCCGGTTCTCGCCTCGGGCTTTGCCTCATTTGACTTCGGGTTAGGTGCCCCTTCCTGAACGGCGGCGACACTCCCGTCCTCTTCGGAAATTCACAGGGCCCTGTGTCCGGAAGCCCACTCGTAAACCCGTCCCTGCTACTAGGGACCCCCCTTGGCTCTGGTGACGACTGGAGGGACAAAGGTTTGGGGACTTGGCTTTCGCTCTTCTTAGCTTTGAGAGCTGGGGACCACCCTCGGCGGGCTTACAAGGTCGCTCGGCCTCAGTTCGCTCACTCGGGAACTGCTCTCGCTCTCAGCTTTGCCTCGGGTATGCACCCTTCACCCGGAACATTCCCCGCCATCGCTCAGCTCCCTCGCCTCCGAAGGCCACAAAACTGAAGTGATGAATCTTCTACTGCCAAACGGCTCGGCCACAACCAAAACTTGGCCTATAGAAAAACTGCTGAGCCACTACTCCTCCCAAGTTAAAAACTTCTGTAACTGCACCGGCCAACGGCAGAACATCCTCTCCACCCAGGCTGCTTCTCCTAGCAAGCGCCCCTCCCTCTCTCCGTCCCTCGCTCCCCCAACAGCGCCGAGGAGCCCAGACACTCTCAGCTCCAGCCACTCCCCCACCCCCCCCCAAACTCCCAGCTACGAGTCTGTCAAACTCCTGGGCTACTCTCTCACTCCCACCTCTCTCCACACTTGCTGACACCAAGGACAGCTCCCCCGCTCACCGATCTCTCTCTCTCACTTACACCAAACCTCCTACACCCCGACCCACAAAATCAAGGGCGGAAGCAGCTTCTCGGTCCTCCTGTCTTCGCTACAGCCAGCCCCCGGACTTCACCCTCCAACCTCTCAACTTTCAGTCGGCCCACGTTCCTCACATTCCTTGCTGTCTCCTTATAAGGAGAATCTTTTTCCTTCAGTTAACACTCTTTTCCCCAACAGGGTTTTGCTAAAGACAACAGCCCACCAATACCTTCCAAATGCACAGTATTCTACAATGTAAATTTTCTTTCAGATTTAACCATATGCCTTTCTCTTATGCTCCAGGTATTCATAATAAGAGGTTGCTGTCAAGCCAACATGAGGTCATTAGTCAAACGCTAATTTTCTAACTAAAACTTATGTGACATATATTCCGTGTATTACATTTAGAGATGCCAAAATAAAACAGATTTCATCATCTCTTATGATTGTTGTGCTATACTACTATGTATGACTACTGCTGTCAAATGTTCTCTGCAAAAGTATGTAGCTGCTATTCACTAACATTCTACAGATTTAACTGCTCAAATGTCCATGGTTAATAAAAAGTAACAGTTCTCTGGTTTACTTTATATACTCAGACAAAATTCTAATAATCAAGCATATTGCTCCAAATGTAGACCCAGAGTCTCCTAAAACAACTGTTACCAATTCCTATTGTATAACCCTATTAGCTCCTGACACTCATTCCAAGCTAAAAAGACAAATCTCGACCCTCAGTTCCCACAGGAAATCTTACTTTATTTAACTTTCCATGTTTTCAATAATAGAGACCAAAATTAACTCTACACAGTGCCAACTTTTGGCTGTGACGCTCGAGACTCCCATCAAAACAGGACCTTATCAAGGTAATGCTGAGCCTTAACAACTCTTGCCACCCAAAGCCTTCCTAGATGATTTCACATGTGGTGAAGAACAACACTGGGCAGGAGCCTACCCCCACTTACAGCCATCACTAAAATATCTACAAGCTTGAGGGTCACTAGATATGCGACTACCCAGTCCACCAAAGAGCGGGTAAGTCATCCAATTCCCTGCTCTCACAAGAAACTCGCCATAGCCAGATCCATCAATATTTGACCTGCTTGGTCTTGCTGCTGAAGAGCAACAACAGACCTTGGGTTCCATGGCCCACATCAAGGCACCTTTGTCAGAGTCCCAAGTCTCACTAGACATCTCAGGTTTAAAAAAAAAAAAAAAAAAAAAAACTCTTTTCTTGCTGACACGGAGATCACACGCAGTGTTCTTCCTGAGTTCTAAAGTCACTATATTAGCTCTACAGTCTCCATAGTGGGTGTTGATGGCCAACCTACATGACTCCTTTCAGACAGGCCCATTCCTCCCTGACTTTAGACACTGTTCTTTGCTCATAATTTCCATGTGATTCCAACCTGTCCCACACCCATGTATTTGAGCATCTCATGAGGAAAAACCTCCAAAAAGGTTCTCCTCTCTCTCCCCACAGTATACATCCTACAATCCCAACTTCTATACAGTCAGTTCCTCCTTCCCTCTTCCCTTGTAGACCATATACTCTGAGACACTTCCAGTCCCACTCATGCCACACATGCCATCCCTAGACTTAGACTTATGTGCCTCAGAGATCCCACAGTTTCCCTACATTCCCCAATACCCAGAGGGCCCCCAAACATCAAGACAGACTCCAGCCCATATGCCTTCTTCACCATTTCCTTACACCCAAAATGCCAAGACCTCTTTGCCTTCACATAAACTGATCCAGACACTCTCCAATCTCAACAATTCACAGACAGTCCTACCTCGGATTCAGAGACTGTCCTCACTTCTTTAGCCAAGCCCTTGCTGCTGATCTCAAAACCCTTGACCTCAAGCCCAGCCTACTCCTCCAACAGATAGACAACCTCCTCCTCCTCTGCTCCCCCTACCATGCTCTAGCCCTACGACATACAGCTACTCATCTCGATTTTCTGACAGGCAAGGTTACAGGGTCTCTCCCTCCAAAGACAAATATCTAAGACTTGCCCTCCCTCCTACCACTCGTGCGATCACAGCCAACCACAAAGCTCTCCTTCATGACCTTCAGGTGCCCACCACAAAACAACAAGAAAACGCTTTTTTTGCTAACAAGAGATCCTTCCTTGATTTGGCTAATTTCTTCTGCCTCTGGGATCCCAACTTCACTTCTCTAACACAGCCTCTCTATAGGACATCAAAGGTTCCCTGTTAGAGCCCCTTAACCCCAATGCTCCTATAGGTTCCTTCTTCCACAAACTACAACAGACTCTCCTAAGGGTCCCAGCTCTCACTTTACTCAACTCAACCTTTACCCTATATACCACTTCTCGGGGTCACAATATAATAGACATACTTTTAGGCAGTACCCTACCTTTCAAAACCACTATACAACACAGCTCACAGATAGACTCCATGTCTCCACACACCTCTTCACCTTAAAGAGCTTATCACATATAAGACAGTTCAAGCTCTAATGACTCCTCACATGCAACAAACCCACCCAACGTTCATAAAAGATCTTTCTGTCACTGTTTTCACCTTTAGCCTTTCAATCCCACCACCGTGTTCTACACCTCTAATGAGGCCCCTTGATACAGTTGTGTCCAGGTCCTACAGATAACCTCATCTCCCTTTCCTCACACTGATATAAAAAACTAAAGATAGACATTCCTCCTCTTCAACATGATCATGGTAAAATAACGCATTCAAATCATAGAACCCTCTCTTGTTTCTCCTCCTGTGTCCTTTAATGATGACATATACTTATAACATGCTGTCTTTTTACTCTTTCAAGGTTTCTTCAGTCTCCGATGCGAGTCATCACTGATAAACCAGTACTAGCTGAGACACCTAATACTAACTTCTACTTGGACATAAACCATCATCCTGTCAACCCTTCACACCCACAGGACGACAACCCTGTTCAGCAGGAAGCAGTCTAAGTGGCACGACACCCCTTTTCATAACAATCAAGACTGGAATAATAGGTTCTGGCCCTAGCATAAATTGCTAAAATCATTATGATGGTCATCTAATATGCCTGATGCCCTTAAAGCAAAGGCCTATGCTCCCAAGACCACCTCCCCCTTCTTCTCCAACTTAGCCGAGGACATAATTTACCTTCACCCTTCTGGTCACCTCAGGGAAGACCCCCAATCAGCTCTCAGATATATCTACACATCTCCTCTAAACTTCACCCCTGACAAAAGGCCATAAAAGCCTCAGCGTCTCTTTGTCTAATTGAGAGAGAGAGAGAGAGGGAGGGAGAGAGAGAGAGAGAGAGAGAGAGAGAGAGAGACGGACAGACAGACATATTTCCTCATTCTTCCCCACTCTCCCATGCCCTCAAAAAGAATAAAACCCTTTCTCTTTTTCCTTCTGCCTGCTTCTCTGCTGAGCTGTTCACCTGAAAAACCTATCAGCAGCCCATCACCAAAAGCAAACTAGCAAACAGACAACAATGTATTAAAAGGATAATTCACATCACTACATGGGTTTATTCAGCAAGCAGAGGCGACTTAAAATTCAAGAATGAATCTTAAAAGAAAAGCAACGTGATACATCACATTAACAAAGTAAAGCTGAAAACCAAATACACAACTTTTAAAAAAAATTTTTTTGCACGCCTATAGACAAGCTGCCACGCCAAGTGACAAGGGACTACTGTGTTAGAAACAATGGCAGGATCATGAAGGTTCTTTCGGCTCAATTTAAGATGCTGGTGGGGCCTTCTCAAAGAGAGAGCAGGCTAAAGAGGAGCAGTTCTTCTGACAGAAGACTAGAGAAAACTGGCAGCCTTGAAGAAACATCACAAAGATGAGGTCTTTCATCATAAAAAGGAAATTGAGCATATGGAGAAAGAAACTGAATGATATAAGCAGAAGATCAAACAACTAAAACATGATTAAATGTATACATTCCCCATAGAATGGCATCTATCAATGCCCAATTCTATGCAGACATAATCCTCGTCTTATTACTATTTGGTCTGTATGCTGCAAACATAATAAACGGTCATCAGTGAAAAAAAAATTTTTTTAATATATTTAGTACAGGGTCTACAGGGTCTCATTACTCAGATAGGACTCTGAGTGATCCTCCAGTTTTTGGCCTCCCAAGCGCTGGGATTACAGGTGCACACCACAACCAGTCTCAACTGCTGACTTGGTGTAACCTGGGGGCAGAGCCAGCAGGGCATATGAGGATCGAACCCCAGACCCCAGCATCTGCCTAAGCAGATGCTTTAATCTGCTGAGCTATCTGACCAGCCCCCAAATACACATTTTAATAGAAGCAGAAAAAGCATTTAGATAATGCCCAACATTGATTTCTTGTATAAAAACTGAAACAAGAAACTTTAATCACACTGAGCTAAGGACATTTATTAAAACCAAACAAAAGGAGGGATAGAAATATAGCTCAGTGGCATACGCGCCTGCCTGGCAAGCACACAGTCCGAAGTTCAGTCCCTGGTAACAAAAGAAGAACAAAAACCTAAAGCAAACATCACAGAGGAGAAACCCAAAGCTTTCCTCCAGGGTCAGCACAGGCCAGGGACAGCAACTCCCGCATCTCCACTTAGTAATCCCCCAGGGATTTTTCCTAAAGCAAATGGAGAAGAATATTACAAGGAATTCAGACCGAAAAGTAAGAATAAGTGAAAATCTGTATGCACAGAAAACACAATAGTGTAAAAAAAAATCCATGAAAACAAAGACCGAATTTCCAAGGTCATAAAATAAAGACCAATACACCAAACCCAGCAGCATCTCTATTATCATGGTGAGCTATGCCAGCAACAGAATACACACATTTGTGTCCTTCCAATGTCAGAACTTTTGTCTTGTCCTGATTCTAGAGCTTCAACTCAAGCCCTTCACACTTTTTTTTTTTTTTTTTTTTTGGCGGTACTGGGGATTGAACTCAGGACCCCGCGCTTGCAAGGAAGTGCTTATTCTACTGAGCTATCTCCCCAGCCCCAAGCCCTTCACACTTGAGCAACATCCCAACCTTCATTTTTAATTTTGGTAGATAGAGTCTGGCCAAATCATTAATCTCAATCCTCCTGCTTTATCCTCCCAGAAGACTAGGGTTACTGAACAAGCCAGAATTTATAACAATTCACAAGCTAGTTTCCTATTAGGGAAAGTCCTCAAAGTTCCTTCAGTAGCAAGTGAGGGTAGCAATCAAATTATTTTATCCCCAATCTTTCATTACTGTTAGAAACAGTGCATGAAGAAACAGACTTTTGTGAGGAAAAGACTGGCTTTAACTCCATTAGGGACCAGATGGGCTGAGAGTATGGAGAATATTAGCAGGTATCTGGAAAAGTTAAGTTTATACAAGGTTTTGGGAATGGGGGACATACTCCCAAAGAATCTGGCTGGAATATTTTGGGTTAAAATCAATGCAGGTGGAGCCAGCGAGATGGCTCAACTGTCTAAAGCACCTCCTTAGGCAAGCTTAGGTAACTGCAGGGACCGTGGTTTGATCCCCAGCAGCACAGGCTGCGCCAGCCCCACCCCCAAGGCAAGCTGAGCTGGCCAAAATATATTTTAAAAAAAGAAAGAAAGAAAGAAAGAAAAAGAAAAATCAACGCAGGTGTGCAGGCAATGCTGGACATCCCAATGTCTGGAGACTGTATTACCAGTCCTAAATTTCTTTGGGGCTAGCATGGCCCTTTCAGTGGTTTCCTGTTGTTTGCTGAGGTCTTGCCAGGTCAGGCAGGACTATTACTATCACCTGTGACACTCAAGTGCTTCCTTATCCTTCACATGATCACAGGTTATAGCATAGCTAAAAAAAGATCACTGAGCTGCAGGATTCAAAGGGAAAGACCTGAAAGCCAAGGCAGAGACTACAGATGTGGAAATTACCATAGCTAGAAACAGAGCTGTTTCAAAGCCTGAGGCAGGCAGCTCAAGTGAGCTTGGCCTAGCAGGAAGGTGGGACAAAGATGAAGCTTGGTCCAGCTCATACCAGAAGTCCTCCAACTAGAAGTCCCCTGAACCCCATGGTTTAGGTGATTTTAGGGAAATCTTATGACAAAGACATGACTAAGTAAGTGATAGACTAAGGATGGCTGTAAACCCTCTGCCCTCTCTCTCCACCTGGGAAGCAGAGGTTTGAGGCTGTTATCTAACCCTTTGAACACCTGGCTGGGTTTACTGACAACCAGCCCTCATCTCGAAGCTACCTAGAGCTTCCATCATTTACCTTATTAGCACAGAAAAGGTAGTAAATTCAATGAGCTGAGCTTTGTGCTCCTAACCAGGAACAAAGACAAAACACCTCCTTTTTATCAAACCACCAGTTGTCATTCAAAAGATCCTCCCCCTATCTTCAGAATGTGATCTTACTTAGAAAAGGGGTCTCCGGTAATGCAATGAGTTTTTTTTATATATTATGGCAGTCATTCGGGATTAGAGTGAGCTCTAAACGCAATGACAGATATGGTAACCCTAAAAGAAAGACAGCTGCACACCCATGCTCATAGTAGCACACTTAAAATAACCAATGGTAGAAACAAGTCGAATGTTCAATAGGTAAATGGGTTTTAAAAATACAAACCTGCAATCTACACACAATGGCACATTACTTAGTCTTTAAAAATGAACAAAATTCTGGCTTACACTACAGAGAAACCTTGAAGACATTACACTCAGTGATATAAGGACTCAAAAATCCTAGAACACAAGCCTTGTAAGCCTGTGTGTTGTTTCTCACACTCTCGCCAGGGCGCTTTTCTGTCCTTTAGATTACAAATCCATTTTAAATGTTCAATTTGTCAGTCACTGCAGTTTATGCCAGTCATGCTAAGCAGAACCAAAAGAAGAAAATGTCTGCATTAATCCAAAATATGAAAGTGTTATAGACAGCTAAATTAGGTGGAATATTCTAAGTGGCCAGACAGGGCTGGACCCTCAAAGGACCCAGGAGACTGGATACACTGCAAATGTGGGGAATACAGATGCCTCTACTGAGGGCCATACCTCAAGACAAAAGACGTCAAGAATGTACCCACGTACTTCCTCCAAGGATGGACACCAGTAGTTGATATTCAAAACAGGCTTCACACCTTGAGAGAGCTAGATGCTCCATGCACACTTGCCATGTGACTTGCCTCTTCATGTGATCCCCATGAAATCAATATTGCCTTAACAATTATTGCTCATAAAGTTGCCGGCTGACCATAGGTTTGTCCAAACCCATGCCCACTTTGTAACACCTAGCAGATCAGGACCCACTGTAGGGGTCTCTGATACTATATGTGGTGTAATTAAAAAGTTTTTCAAATGCTTAAATTTTAAAATTACAGTAAAAGACACATTGCCATTAATCCCTCACTTCTGGCCGTTTTCTGAAGCAGTTGTTCTCTTTCCTGAGTATCATTAATTGTGCCGTCAGGGCTTCCTCAACATGCTCAATTAGCTCAAACCTTTTCCTTTCATGGCCATTTTGACTTAGGGCAAAAGTTAGAAACTGCACAGTGCCACATCCAATGAATAAGGAGGATGCGACATAGTGCAGGAGAATAACGGAAATGAGTTACTGTAATGAATTCAAACACTCATTGTACATTTTCATCAGTTCTTGCATTGCTTTAGAAATAATGTGCAGTCATAATTTAAAACATCTCATATGAGCCCAAGGACAGGATCTCCAAAATATGAACTTTATTTTGTTTATTAAGTATCATCCACACTGGGGCCGGCGAGATGGTACAGTGGTCTAAAGCGCCTGCTTAGGAAGGCTCAGGCAACTGCGGGGACTGCAGTTCGATCCCCGGCACCACATGCTGCGCCAGCACCACCACCAGGGCAGGCTGAGCCAGCCACAAAATAAATAAAGAAAGAAACAAACACAGCAAGCAAACAAATAAATAAATAAAATTTAAAAAAAAAA
>PVKN010023649.1:0-14711 GCA_004027915.1 Capromys pilorides
TGTGACTTCGGTTTCAGGTCTGAGATGACTCTAGGCTTCTCCTTGCCCTGCCTCCCCTCAAAACTGAAGCAGGAACGGAATATATGAATTTTAAATTAACAGCTGATTAATATGCACTGGCAACTCCTCAGAAAGCTCTCAGATTGCCCCCTTTTGGCATGGCCTGTTTATGTTAGTTAGTAGTGTAGAGATTAAAAAGAAAGAATTTGCAAAGTAGATAATAATTTAAAACAAAACAAAAAAGGAATTGAAAGGAGTCCTAGCAGCCTGTCTTCCCTCAGGCCCAGGGTTCTGGATGGGATTTGGCTTTCCATCGCAGACACCAATTGTCTGGAGGAATGGGGCAGCCTTTTAGAAACAGAATTGGATGAATGAAATCTCCCTTTGGATGAGATAATTTTTTTCAGTATTTCAAAGATCTCAAGGTCCCAACAAGCAGAAATAGTATTTTAGGGTCATAGTCCTGGTTGGTATTTAGGGTCATCCCCAAGCCCACATGCACAGCCCAAGACGCCTATGCTGCACTTCCTGAATTCAGTGATTTGAACATAACCAGACTTAACCCAAGGACTACTTCTCCTTCCATCCTGCACCTCTGAATTGTGTTGCCATGACTTAGGCCCTGGGTTGGGGGTTGGATTTTACTTTGAGTTTTGTTACTGGCTGCCTGGGAACCTAGGTCTCTCAGAACAGCTATGGGAACCAGGCAGTGAAAAGGAGTGGCCCTAAATATGGCAGCCACGGAGCTCCTGGGTGAGTTTTTCTGAGTGTATATTCAGAGTGAAAGTGGTTGAGTGTGGAATAAACCAATACATGAATGCTGAGTTGTCACAAACTTGACCTTTAATGAAAGCCGAGTATGTTTCATGGCTTAAAAATAAAACAGTGTGTTTTGTTTTTCTCTTTCCTTGGGATGGGGAGGAATGAGCTGGAGGAAGGGCACTGTTGAGTCTGTGATGCACCTAACTTCCAATATTTGTGCTACCCTGGGCCTGCAGCCCTATATCCATTCCTTAGGTGTAAAGGCAAAAGAACATCACTTTTGCTTCTGAAACTCAACTGCAAAGTGCATAATACACAGATTTCTATGTTAAACTTTTTCTTCCTAAGCTAATGTTTAATCTTTGCTTGGAACCATCTTTTTAGGTAAACATCACATGCAATCTAGCCTTGCTATACTGTGAGAACTGGAGAAGGAGCTGGTAAGACTCCTGCAGCCTCACTGGAATGAAGACGTGTTCTGATGAACCCACATTATGATGACCCTGCTCCTGGGTGGCAGCTGTGAAGGGGATTACCAGGACAAAGCTTCCAGCTATTCCTCACTGGGCAGCACTAAATGGGAAGTGGCCTTGCGGTTTATAGTTTAAGGCCTCCCTTGTTCAAATCCTGCCTCTATCACCAAGCAATTTTCTTACTCTCTGGTGGATTCCTTTCATAGGACATAAGGAAGAACAGTAGCACTTTGTCCTAGGGTCGTTTCCAGGATTGAACAAATTGATACTTAAAAAGGAATTTTTGGGCCTACAAGATGGTTCAGCAGTCTATAAAGTGCCTGCTTAGGAAAGCTTAGGCAGCTGTAGGAACCAGTGGTTCAATCCCCAGCACTGTGGGATGCTGTGCCAGCCCCACCCCCCAGGGGCAGGTTGAGTTGGCCATGATTAAATAGATAAATAGCAATTTTAACTACATTTGTGACTTATATGGACATCCCAGTGGATGCCATGTTTGTGAAGTCAAACATTTGAAGTTTTTTGGTGGTGCTGCTTCCTGTGCCAAAATATGGACTACTCTCAGGGCGTTTTACACATACCTGAGACTTATGTCATAGAACTTGTCACCTCAAAATATCTTAAGCGCTTTAAGACAATCGAATTGCTTACTTCATCTTTACCTATGCTCATAGGTGCATATAAACAGCATCTCTTTTCCTTCTTTCCTGGATGAAATGAGTCACCTGTCTGCACTAGGCAGAATACCACAGAAGAAGACCCAAGCTGCTGTCCATTTGGAATTATACTAAATAAGCCACATACCCAAAACATGAGGATCATAATGGTTGACACCCAAGTGGACTCCATCATTCATATTATCTAAACTAACCCCTCATTTGGCAGAGGGTGCTTATAGCAAGAGAAGTTGTGGTCAGTCTTTAAAGGAAACCCCAGACTCTTGTGATCCCTACTGAGGTAGCATTTCTACCATGCCATGGAGCCTTAAGACATCAGTCTGTCTAAATGACAGTTTTCCAAAAGGATGAGTGATTTTTTTTTTTTTTATTTAACTGTAATCAAACTAGAAATCGTCCCAGAACATACAGCATCAATGCTTTCTTTGGGTGCCACTGCCATTCTTTTAAACTAATGATATGTACTATATATTTGCTGCAAAAAGAGGTTTAACATAAACACCCTTACACGCAGACTATAACACATGTTTACACATTTAATTTGATTTAACAAATAAGGATCAAGGAGCTGAGCACTCTAGTGGGTGCTTGGGTAAATATCTGCATATGTGCTCAAGATGCACAGCAGATTATTTGAGTTTAAGCACCAAAATATGCAATAATTTCCTTGTAAATCCATGTAAAATGGACACCGAATCTTGAAAAAAATGATTGCTTGACAAACTGAAGTAGTCCGTAACTTAAATAACACAGGGAACTTCAAGTTCTTAAAAATGTTGCAAAGTGGCTGCAAAGGCACGATTCGGAGTTCTGGATATTGTGGAGCCGTGTGCAGGGGAGGCTACTCACCTGGCAGCAATATAGAGTGTCCTGTCCATGAGCATAATCATCTGGATGTCCAGCCTGTGCCTCTGTGTGGTGTTCCGTCCTGGTTTATGGCCCACAAACACCGGATACTGTTTTGTATCTGTAAAAGGAGGAGATGAGGCAAGAGCGGGGAAAGTAGATCAGGCCAAGAATTCTCAGGGCAGGGTGACAAGGGAGCAGGCCCTCCAAAAAACCACATTTAATTCAGACCACATCACCATTTCTCTCCTCCAAATGAGTGTTATTTTAGGAAATACTATGACAGACGCACACTGTGTGAGGATGATCAAGTTACACTTGAGTTCCCAATGATGTTAAGCTGGGACTTAAGTTTTGAAGTGTCACTATTTCTAGGGGTTAAACTTGGTAGCAAACTCTTTGCATGAAGGTGCTCTTTTCTTCCAGATTTCTTTTCATCTTGTGGAGAGTGCTAAGCCTGAGGAGGCAGGCTGCCAAAAATCCAGTCTTGGGACAAAACTATTTCAAAGCCGCCTTCCCATCAATCACCACAAAGGCAATGTGGTCTGGAGGCAAGAGCTTTCGTCCAGGAGCCAGAAGAAAAATACAGTCTCTGCAGGCGTCCAGTTGGAATAATCTACTATTGAAGCCAGCCCGGCGAGGCTGGATGGCATTCTAGGAACTGTGGGAAGTTCACTCCAGAGTTAAGCAATTGGCTAACGCCACAGAAATGTGGGTTTTCACAAAACCCAAAACCGGGTCAAACTGAGTGTAACCAGTCAGGTGATCTGGAATTTTCCCCAACTTAGAAAGTCACTGAGCACATTTGTCCTATCCTATCATTCTCTTTAGCTGGACCGCGCATTTTGTAGTAAGACCTAGCCTTTAAAAATACCTTGACCTCAGCATGTCTCTGCCTTGCAGTCTCCACCCTGCAGAGCACTGGCAAGCCTTCCTCCCTTACAATGAGTCACACTGAGAGCAGTGTTTTCTGGGGAAGGGAAGAGGGTGCAAATGATGACTAGAAATCCATTCACAGATTCATACCTGGCTTCCTACACTCTAAACTCTTGTAGTACCTGAGCATCACTCATAGTGAGGGTGTCACTGAGGGGCCTGGAATATGTTACTCGCAAGCAAGAGGTACAGGATTAGCTTTTGCTTTTCCTTTCACTGCTCTGAAGTTTCATTGCTCATTCACAAAGGAAGTTCTTGAAACAACCCGTATATCTTGACCATCACTGATATTGATGACCCTGATGTAGGATTTTCAGTAGCACATTTGGGCTGTGGTGCCAGAGAGAAAAAGCTTATTTCAGATACAGGTAAACAGATATTTATTTGCACCTTAAGTGTGGGAGACTCCACCATTTCAGGAATGAAGGCCCTGACGTACACAATTTTGTCTTTTAATCATACCCTTTGGCCTTTTATTCTTCAATAGCTTTATGTCAGGCTAGCCACCTCATTTCTATATGAAATTGTCTCTTTCAACCCACAGAGACCAGCTGAAAGCTGGGCATTGGTGAATCTACTACTATCTAATATGAATGATAGATATCCTTTGCAAAGCTCATTCAGTGAATTTGGGATAATTACTGGAAAATAAGTACTTGGGAAGATGTTCACTTTCACCTTTACTGAGATCAAATAGTCTTTTGGAGACTACAAAAACATAGTACACTGGATGGGATGCTCCATCTGACACACAGGTAGAACTATTCTTTTTGGAGAAGACAACTGAGTTTTCAGTAATTGCAGTACCTACAGTAAGGGCAGCATCTGGCAATCAAACAGATACCAGAAAGGTTACAAACAGTTAATATAAGGCTGCTGTAAATTTGAAAATCATTTTTTATCCAAGTCTAATGATATAACTTTTAAACTTACAAAAATTTATTTTTCTAAAGTATTCCAATCCAGTCATTACTTTCTTTTCAAATCCTATAATGATGTTCACATGCCGACTGTTCCTGAAGATGTGATAACAGCAATGCTCAAGTGGCAGTAACATTTATGCTCTCCTGCACAGCTAGTTTTAAGGCATAAGCATAGCCTCACTGGGGACAAAAGCTCACATATATTCCCGCAAGTGTAGAGTTACATAGTAATTGTCACACCGATTTGACTAGATTTGAGTTATTTACTTTTACCATTTAACAGGTTAACATGATGTCCAGTTTTTTGATTGATTGATTGATTGAATAATTGATTGATTGATTGATGTATTTGGTTATTACAAGGTCTCACTATGCAGCCTGGACTTGTGGTGATCCTCCTCTTTTCAGCCTCCCAAGTTCTGGGACTACAGGCGGTACTATAGGCCTGGACTCTGTGGCCAGCTCAGCCAGCCCTGAGGGCAGGGATGGTGAAGCACATGGTGTTAAGGACAGAACCACGATCCCTGCACTTGCCTAAGCTTGCCTAAGCAGGCACTTTAGTCCACTGAGCTATTTCCTCCAGCCTTCTGTTTGATTTTTATGTTTTGCTGCATTGATGTAGGTTTAGATGTCTGCCGCAGGAGGAAGTGAGTGAGCTCGTGGTACTTACAGTTGCCATGCGAAATACTGATGGGCTCAGAATCTTCTGGGAAACCAGCCCCAGCGAAGTGTAGCAGTGTAAAATATAGCAGCAAGGCTTCTGACCTCATAGTAGTTCAGCGGGGAGACTTTATTTCTCTACTTCACCCTGCCAAAAAGCAAAAACGAGTATTTTTGTTCTGCAAGTCAGCTTTATTCAACTTCATAAGTTAAAATGGTCTTGAAGATGATTCAAGACAAAAGGCTTTTGCTTATACCTTGTCCACTGGGGATTCACCAATCACTGTGTTTTACACAAGCAGCTTGTATCAAGAATGTACCCTCCCCCGCCGCATCCACGCCCTTCAGCAGAGCTCAGTCCAAACGCAGCCCACACAGCCTCAGTTCCTTGGAGTCAACTCCAGGCCCTTTTTTTAGGTGGCTATTTCACTGTGGACAACTGAGACGCCCTTTTTACTACATGAGTTAAATCTCTCTCTTCACAGCAGGTTTACAGAGATCAAAAGTGCCATGTTCCAAACACGTTTCGCTTGGCGAGCCCAGGAGCTTTGAGAAACTTGAAGTAGTTGCTGATATTAAAAAATTAGGATATCTCTGATAGCAATCTAGATTGCTCGCTTTTTTACATAAAAATAAGATTGTCTTACTGATTTAAACCATGATTGCTAGACACTACATGCCTGCCTCCCCCTGTGTGCTCAAATACACACAACCTTGTTTGCTTATATTTATTACCAGTTAACTCCCTTTCTGGAGATCTTGGCTTCCCAGTTTATGTAATTCTACAGTGATCTTAGGCATAAACAAAATCACACAATCTATATTTAAAAAGCAATCATCAGATAGACTCAGATATTGTGAAGAATACTTTAAGGAGAATCTGAAACCACATCCTGAAGGAGTACTGCAGAATTTTAAAAATGCTATCACTTTATGTTTTTGTCTGAAAATCAGTTAGTCTGAAATACTACCCTACATTGGAAGAGTAGTAAATAAAATGCAGATGGTTCTACACATCTGCATTTTCTTCAGGATGCTTTCTATAGAAAAATTCTCCTAAATAGTAGAAATAAAAATCCTACATGGGGCTGCTGGATGAGGTGAAATAAGGTACAGAATACAGTAAACATCACATCATTCCCAGGTATTTTTTCAAGTGTTGGTCTATTTGGGAAACAAATGTAAAATGTGGTGTATTTTCATCTTTTCAGACTAGAATTCTTTGATGCAGACTGCCAAAGATTGTCTCTTCTGAATGAAGATATTTTACAGAAGTCCATCATTAGTAAGTTCTAAATGTTCATTATAGCTCATAATTTCACAGACACAGCTGGGTCTTAATCATTTCTTCAAGTGAAAAGTGCACATTAATTAATGTGCTTTATCTGGAAAGTCAAAGAGGGACAGAGGTTGAGAGAAACAATTCAATCTCTCCATCTCTGATGTACAGATTAAAATTAAAGTTTAAAGATTGCTGTTCACAAGGGTGGTCCACTACCGAGAGACATAAACACGTATTTATAGGTGGGCTAAAGGCAAGTCTATTTATTTATCTATTTGCCAGTTCTTTCCAAGCTGGAGAGTCTGAACAAAATGGAAAGAGACTTCTGTGGTGCCCCATTTGTTTCTGGTGATTCTGTTCAGTATAGCATCAAAGAGGAGAAGGCAAAAGCAAGAGTAAGTAAAACATAAACGACATGCCCCTGTGCCATTTTCCGTCAGGTGAGGCAGCATGTGGACAAGAGAACAAGGGCTCTCTGAACAAGGGCTCAGTGCAAACTGAACAAGGGCTCAAGAGCTGAACCGCAGCCTTGCACATATTGCCTTAGCGTTTGCCACTTGTGACAGAAAATAAAGGAAATGCGAAAGATTGACGCTCATTCCTTTAGCAGCCTTGGGAAATGCATGTACTGTGGACTTCTGAAGTTTAATTTTTCTTATGATAAATGAGGATCCTTCCACAATGGCATTCATCTTTGTGAAGGGTTTCTCCAAGTTAACAAGACAGCATCCTGCCACTTGATTGTATTCCCTCAATTTTAACTCTTTCTGTAGAGCGGATGGTCGAATGAAACTCTCACCACCTGAAGCTGGCAGGAGAAGCCATGTATACAGAAGCAATCCACTGCACAATTCAATAATTTCTTTTGATCCTTAAAGACATGTAGCCAGTACTATGGCTAATATATGTCACTGAAATATCTCCAGGCTTATAGGAGGAAGAGGACTCTTTGCCAGGAAAAATAGTTGTTCTATACGTCTTTCTATCATCATAGCATCGACAAGTTACCATACACATTGTATGGGTGAAAGTGTTCTGGTTAATCTTGGCCAGTCCACATGAAAACATTAACCTTTAAAACTGAAATTTTGAAGTATTATTCCTTTCCTACTCAACTTTGAACCCTGGACCTTATAAAAATGTAGACAACATGTTTTCTGTTGAAATGTTAGCTTTGTAGAAGAACACCTTTCTAATTACACTGTCATTCCCCATCTCATAGAACATTGACTGGGTCTCCCCGGTAACATCACAGCATCACAGACTTGCACAGGCCAGGAGAAAGAAGCAAGAGTTTCCATTAAGTTTAGGAATTTTGACTTAACTGAGTTGTTGCAAATTAAGATGCTGCATAAGGAATTTTTCAAACTTCAAAAAGTGCTGCCCTCATGTAGCATTGTATAATTACCTGCAAACATTTGTCAACTTCCTTGCCTGTGACTTACTTATATAGACCAGCTATGATACAGACTTAAGCAACTATCCAAAATGAGAGAACAACTGTCATCAATATGAGAACTCTAAATAAAAATATTTATTTCAAAGGTAAGTTTATCATGCCCTAATTGTCCATCTAATTGTCTCAGCCTGTCACTACTGTCAGCATGAAAAGAAATAGCCTTTGTAAAATGCACCATTACTGAAAAGTTATAAACCTACTCTGCCTAACCCATTGAATTTATAGAAAACCTTAAGAACATTCTTAATTTTAATAGGTATCTGCTTTGTGAATTTATTAGGTCTATTTCAGTTCATCTAAAATTAATGTGTGTTGATGTTCTATACACTCTAAACTCAGACAAAATTTTTTTACTGTAATTTTTCCTGACAGCTTTTAAGACCAAATTGAATAATTAAAACTGTGATGCACAAATTGTATTATAACTATTGGCTGCCATGAGCCACATGTATCACACAGAATGCTAATTGGTCTGGAAAATAACCTTCAGGTATTCCAAATGGAAGACTAAGCAAAAGAGGCCAGAGGTGGTCTGCCTGAAGTTCCTGTGCAGGAATCATCCTGATAATTGTGTTTTTATAGTTTTATTACTTTTAATAAGAAATAACAATGAGACAGTTTCAAAACACGTTAGTAAGACAGCCACAATAATTGACACAGTGCATACTGTTGTCTTCATAGTAGTTGTTCAGAGTATAAGACACAGACATGATAACTTTTCTAAACACTATTGGTACAAACATTTCTTCTCATTGAGCTAAGAGAAAGTAGTTGTACGCATAGTCCAATATTCCATAACAGTAGTGGGTTATCAGCAGAACTGGCATTGTCGGAAGCTGTTGACTTGAGCCTTTTACAGCTCAGCATATTAATCTGGCTTTACTTTTTTATGCCTCATGGTTAAACTTTTCTGCTGGATGGTTAAGGTCAAGTGATATATGATAATTGTATTTTAAAATGAAATACTTTCAATCATGGGAGCTCCCATCCATCCATCCATCCATCCATCCACCCCAATACACATACACACACACACACACACACCCCCTATCATATAGGTCATGGCATTGGCAAAAGGTGATGCAAAGGGGATATCAATGGAACTGGGGAAGATTATGAAGCCAGAGTACAAGGATAGCAATTGTCTCACCTTAGTTCTAATCAATCAGGTTAATTTCATAAACTCTCAGAAAGACTGAGAAATCATCATAAGCCTACCCAGCCAAAGTACTACCAGGTCAAATCTCCAGCCCAACTTTCTTTTGAAAAATTATAGTGCATTCTCAAACTGGTAGTATAGTATTTATTCAAAGTGCTGCCCTCATGTAGCCTTGTATATCCACCTGAAAACATTTGTCAACTTCCTTGCCTGTGACTTGCTTACATAGACCTGCTATGACACAGACTTAAGCAACTGTCCAAAAAATGAGATAACTGTCATCAATATGAGAACTCTAAAACTATTTATTTCAAAGGTAAGCTGATTATGCTTGAATAATAAGCTTTCCTCATAGAAAAAAGCTAAATTAACAACATATAGAAAAAGTACAATTAGCATACAACCCTAGATGTTTTCCTTCTTAAAAAAAAAATCAGGGATCTAGCATTACTGACGTAGGATTCCACGTGGCCACACTCTGGAGCGGAGTAGTAGCTGCCCAAAGTAGAGCAGCTGGCCCTCCCACCACTTCCTATTTCCACAGGAAGCCTTCTTTACCCATTATCCTCCCTTGCTAGACCCCCTGAAGATTAAGCACATCGCTGCTGTGATACGAGATACTCTGCTTACATTTATCATCTTCCACAAGTGTGTCAGCCTTAGCAAATAGTGGACACACAAAAATACATAGAAGTTGCTCTCTTAAAAGACCCAGTTGGGCTGCTCCATGTCCTGTTTGCATTCCAGCTGCAGCAAGCCGTGCGGCAATGAACTTCCATGACACCTCTGACTATAAGTGTACAATTCAAAGTCGACACAATGGCCCTCCTGTAATGTGGCAACGAGTGAATATTTTAATAATATGTGGTAATGATGTGTGAAAAAATAATATGTCTAGAGGATTTAAGACTCCTTAAAACAAAATACACAAAAAGGAAACTAAAGACAAAAAGATGATTGTGGCACTTTGCATTTTCATGAGCAAAGTTATTTACAACCATGTCACAGTAATTATTTTAAAAAGCACATTTTCTCCTGGCATCAGAGAAAGTTTTCAACATAAGCAATACTTCATACTGTCATTAAGACAATGAAGGACATAATGGTGTGACCCTAGACCAGTCAACTTTCTTGCTTGTAAAATGAAAGGACATAAGATGTAATGGTCTATAAAACTTGTCCAGACTCTGAAATTACACTATTCAAGATGATTCTCCCTGTGATCAAAGTGGGTGTGGGTGACAGTTAGAGACAGTGACAGGACAGGGAGTGACCCTGAGTCAGGCCATGTCTCTAAGGCCAGTGATACCATGTGGAGGTCAGAGTCTGTGGTAGGCAAAGAAATAAGGTATCAACACCCTTCCTTTTCGCCTGTGCCAGCAGGGTAATTGTTCAGGCTCTGGTGGCATCAGGCCTTGTCTGAGCTTATGATCAACATCAGGCAGAAAAATTTCCAAGTACTCGGACAAGAACTTGTTCCAAAATGAATGGGGGACAGGGCTCATGGTTTTCTCCATCCTTTCCTCATTGACCCCAAAAGCACGTGCTTTGGACACCAAGGATGTTTAGGGTGTGTATGTGTGGTACTGTGTGTGGCAAACAGGAAGTGACACAAGCCTTGTAGCACAACAGTTGTGGAAAGCAATGGCCACAGCATGGAGCTGCACAAAGTTCATTCATTAGAACAAAGAAACACCAGCACAGTCACAAAGTCACACGCCCCTTCTCAACCTCAGGGCTGTGTCCAGGTCTATAATGGCTCCAAAGCAAGTACTGCTATCACCATTTCATCAGATTCAGAAGTTACTCAGAGTTTACACTGAAGTGTTTTCATTTCTATTCCTCCAGCTCTTGGACCTCAGCATCTTTTCCCTTCAGTGTAATTCTCTGAAATTGAGAACTGGAATCTGTTATGAAGCTCCTGCATGAAACCAAACCACTGCTAATGATTTGGAAGAGTGGGAAGGGCAGAGGGTCAAACCAAGGGATCTTCATTACTTTCTCATCACTGAGTTGTAAAACCTGACACCTACAATTCAGAGCAGGAAAGGTCTATCTTGCTTTGTGATTTTCCGAGGCTTCAGTCCACAGTGGCTGGCTCCACAGAGGAAGCTGCTTGGTGGAAAGGTCTGGCAGAAGGAAGCTGCTCACCACATGGTGGGCAGGAAGCAGAGAAAGAAGGAAGCAGCCAGAGAGCAAGAGGCACCTTTAGGGGTCACATTCCCCAGGTGTCCACCTCTGCCAGCTAAGCCCCTTCAAGGAATGATTCGTATAGCTATGAATCATATGAACTTCAAGGAACTAGTCCACTGATGAATATAGCACCTCTAGGACCCAAACATGTGCTGAAAGCTCTGAAACTCTGGGGGGGACACCCTAGACCTGAGTCTTGGAAGCCCTCTCTCCCACTTACCTCTGGAACCTTTCATAAGATGCTTAAATTCTTGAGCTCAGTTCTCCAGCTCCAGGGGCTCAGAAACTGATTGTGCTCAGGCTTTAATGAATGTCTGTTTATTTCTCCACCAAGTGGCTAAAACTTTTTTAATACTTTTCCTGCATTCCTTCAACAAGCGCTCACGTAGGACTGAGATAAGCTCCTGAATCATGTCCAACATGATTCAGTAGAAGTCCTCTTCTCCCTCTCCCTCCTCCAGGTCACCAAGCTTCCTATCTCTGCATGGGTTTTGGGGGGCAAGCGAGCCTGTTTCAGTAATCATGCTTGCATCAGTATAGCTTTTGAAAATACAAATCATGGTACTCACATTAGTACAAAAGATTGGAGAACATGACGGAAGAGATAAGTAGAGTCCACTGAGCAACTACATGTTTCACATTTGCAATATTAGCATGATATTGAAACACTGAAGCAAGCTGGAGAGACAGGCCTTACTATCTCATGGTGCTCACAAGGAAACTGAGGATGGGGGGGCGTTGAATGACATGTGTAAGCAGCACACAGTAAATATTTACAGCACTTTGGCAAAAAAGACTAGCACAACAGACAAAAGGAAAAGCCATGACACAAATACAAGTCCAGGTTGTGTCCTCAGGGCATCAAAGAAAGTGAACAGAAGAAAGGAGAGTGAGGGAGAGAGAAGGGAAAGGGAAAGAGAGAGTTGTGTGTGTGTGTGTGTGTGTGTGTTTGCGTGAGAGAGAAACGGGAGAGTTGTATGTTTGTGTGTGTGAGACATAGAGAGAAGGGAAAGATGTATGTGTGTGTGTGTGTGTGTGTGAGAGAAAGAGAGAGAGAGAGAGAGAGAGAGAGAGAGAGAGAGATGCTGCTCTAAATGGAAACTGCACTTAAGATAATAACTTAATACAGGTTGATGCATCTATACTTACATGGACAGAGTGGCTGAAAGTCCCTAATGGCTTCACTAATAAAAATCTATAAAAGGAGCACACAGTTGCTTCCAAACATGTAGGCGTGCAAAGGTTCCCGCCACTTTATGGGCCCATGATTGCAGACTTAAGGGGACAGAAAGATGCAAATGCTTCTCAACCACAGTTTCGGGGGAACCTGCTGTCTCATGACACCGCTGTGCTAAGTGGCACCACTTGCCTGCTTGCCGACCACCTCTGCACTGATGTTTTCAGGTCAATACCTCGCAGAGAGAATGTCTGTCATGAAGGGTAAGAACAAGCCTACCCGCTTTGGTGACACTGAGAGGAACAGGTCGGACAGCTCTCTAGGCAGAACCTCTACCCAGAGAGAGCTGGAGAAACTGGTGCTTGTGTGGAAAAGCCAGCTCCCTGAATGCTGGAGACCTGAAGCCTGTGTAACAGAGATCAAAACTGCTGATTATTCTTGGACCAGAGCAAAATTTAAAGCATCAAGGAGCATCTGAACAGCAAGGGTCCTTCGCTGACCTTAACAGCTGTTTTAAGGACTGCAGCATGAAAAGAAGGATGCTGTCTGTGGGACAGAGAACAGGGTCAAACATCTTCCAAATGGAACTGGAAATAACTTGGACCCACTGATCCTGGCTGACACCTCCCTGCATGCAGTCCTTGGGGACTGTGAGAGCCACCTGTCCAACAGTATTCACATGAATATATAGGGTTCACAAAGATGAGAAAAATAGCTTCAGCCTCTTAATAAAGCATCTGGTCTTTCCTCCTTCTCTTAGCCATTAACAAAGACATAAAAGCACCTACATTGGAGGAAAAGGAAATGCCACAGACCTAACTTCAACACATTTTAGAAAATGATGATAGTATTCAATGGAGGATAATAAATATCGACTGTATAATAGATGTTCCATTTTAGATCTGAAACCACTGTCATAAAGGAGCAGAGAAAACAGTTGTGAATTCAGAAGGACTTCTAGAAAAAAAGCTTAGAAAATAGTAGTAGGTTATATATCTCTACTCTTTTGAGGGGAGAAAACAAATGTCCTATTTCATGGCAAATCTTTGTTATGACAGTTTTCTTTCTCTCTACTTTGCACCCCAAATACACACACCTCTGAGCCAGCACAATGAATGCACTTTGCTTAGATACTTCAGATACAATTTAATGACTCATTAGTACTCCGCTGCCAGTCAAGAAAACGCTGCGGTGAGCCAGCTCGCTATCAGAACTCCCAGGCAGTCCCACCAGCGTGCACCGGCAGCTCGCCCCAGCCTATTGCCTTCACCTTCTTTTCAAGCTTGTTCTAATATTGCTGAACTGGAACATCTGTTCCAGCTGCAGCAACAAACACTCCTTTTATTTTACTGAGAAAACGAGGCCCTGAGAAGAGAGGTCACTTGCCAAATGTGCTGCTGCTCAAAAGTGGCAGAGCAGACAGCAGAGGAGGACACGCAACCCCTCCATGGAGCGCTTTCCCGACGATGGCTGTTTTCTGAAAAGGAGCCCAAATTCATTCATTTGCCTTTGGCACACCGCCCGATGTCCATTATTTCCTGATTTCCATCCGACTCCCTACTCTCCACTGGGCCTGGCTGTAGGCTGATCTTGCTCAAAGAGACAAGGACGGGAACCCCCACGGAGGACCCCCTATCAGTGGGGGGCTCACAGCTCCTGTCCACGGTCCCCAAGCAGACCATGTACACATGAATCTTTCAAAAGAAACTGGAATCCTGTTGGGGAGAACACCGCTTAGGGGTTGAAGTTGCTGCAGAGGCCCATGGGTAGGAAAATGGGCAAAGGTTTCAGCTAGAGGAAAGAGAGGCTGGAGGAAGAAGGCTGGAGCACTTCCCGTGGAGGGGCAGGCCGGAAGCTCGACATTCTGATGAAAGGCCCTGGCAGGATGGAAGCCTTTAAAGTGGACAGCATGGTGCTGATTGAATTTCCAGACATTCAAATTGGACTATTTCATTCTTTGCTTAAGGAATTTCAAACATTTGTTTAAAGTAATGGATTTTTTTTCATTGTACCCGAAGTTCTATTCACAGTATTAGAACAAAATAAAGATTCTGTCTGGTGAGACAGCTTTTAATTCTCAAGTTAAGACAGAAGAAGGCAAGGGGATAGGAGGAGCTCTGAGGTACAAACTAAGAATACTGGCGTTTATTTGTTTGAGGGTATGGAG
>PVKN010023650.1:0-14715 GCA_004027915.1 Capromys pilorides
AGTCAATGGAGAATAAAAAGATGAATATACTAATTATTTATTAGGTAAAAGAATATTTTATGAACATTCTAAGAAGAGACTTACATTTCCTAATTTCTAAAAAATGTTTCAATAGAGAACATATTATTATGAGGAAACTCATGTGATTTTTTTGCTCAGACCTTCACATTGTCATACATTTATTTTATTAACTAATCTTCTAAAACCTTCAGCGATTTTCACACAATTCCTTTAACAACATAGTGTGTATCTTGACAGTTATGGCATAAGCAAAAAGCAATCACCATCAAATGTAGCTGCATAACATTCACTTGCAAATTTAGCATATGATGTCTTAGGTATTATGTCTTTGGAGGCATGTGTGTTCTTCATTCATCATCACGTTTGAAGAGCCAGACGGGTTTTCCTTGCCTCTGCAGGACCAGAAACCCATGTGGAAATGGCATCTTCATCAGCAATGGACATATGAAGTGCAGCGGTTGCCTTGGCCCAGGACAAATGTATGTCTGCTGTTCCAGGTTTCAGGAACGATGACTAACCTGTCTTGGACAATGTACTTCTACGTATATTTTTGTACTAATTTTTACAAGCATAATGTGGTAGAGAATCCAAACATAAAATTGAGGAAATTGATATTTTGAAGTTAAACTTCTAAAGGAGTTTAAAGACTAAACACTGTAAATTTGTAGAACTGATTTATTTTGCCAAATGGGAAACAATATAGCAGCTATGGAAGGAAACGGAGTCAGCATAACTGGATAGAAATATAGCACAGATCATTTCACTAAAGATGCAACTGCCTCAGTCTAGGAAAATACTGGGGGGCATGATGTAAATGTCTGGGGTCAAATTTTGGGCAACAATGCTTTACTTCTGCTTTCCATTTTCATGAAATGCATATAATTAGTGTTTCAAATAAGATTCCTTAAGAATCTTACTTTGTACATTAGCATTTGAACATTAATTTTCAAAGCTGACTAACTCTTATATAAGATTATGAGAGTTTTATTATAAATAACATTTATGCATCAGTTTTTTTCTTAATCTATTGAAATTAATAACTTTTCTATAGCATTCGTATGAAAAACCTTATCAAAGAGTATACTTTATAATGTTGTTTATCATTGACTAAGAAAGACTTTGTTATAGATATGCTTGATTTCTGGAATTTGCATTTCCTAACTCATTGAAAAAGTAAGATAAGGGTGGGCTAGATAGCTCAGTGGACTAATCACCTGATTATGCAAGTCCAGGGACTGGAATTCGATTCTGGGTTCCACCCGTGCCTGGACATGCTGAACCAGCCACCGAGTCCGAGAATTATGGTGCATGCCCGCAATCACAGTGCTGGGAAGGCTAAAAAACAGAAGGATCACTATGCGACCAAGCTGCATAGTGAGACAGTGTACCAAATACACAAAAAAAATGAATTAAATGAAAATAAAATTTTAATCATCTTTTCTCTAAGTTATCTGCAGCATATTTGCTTATTTTACAGGTTAGTTTTATATCAACATTTAAAAAATATATACTAATGTGAAATATAAGATAGAAACTGTCACAAGATAATGAGTTTGTGGTCTCAGGGTATAATTAGATGTAATTTCTGAGTGTTCCCCCTTGGAATTGATTCAAGATAGATCACTAAATTGGTCAAAGTGTACTAAGGATGAAGCACTTTAAGGTAAAGGCATTTCAAGAACTCTTGAGAGAAAAATGTTATTCTTCTCAGCGAAGGTATTTTGGTAAATTGTAACATTCTGCAAAAAACAAATATCACAAACATGTTATTTAAGATAAAAACACATATTTTAACTTAGAAAAAAATCAGCTTCCATACTTAATGTTAAAATGTTTGAATACAAAAGTCACATTCTTAAGGAATGGTAGTTCTAACGCTTTAGATAAAATTCAAGTAAAGCAAATTTCACGACTATAATATCATAGCACAAATTTCCCTCTCTGAAAAGCACAACTTCTCTTTGCGTATTTCACGCCAAGTAGTGAGTCCCCCAATAACTCTGCTGAAGCCACCTAGGTATTGGTCTAAACCTTAGGACAGAGAACACAGCTGCCTTGCTACGGAGCTCATTGTTTGAAGCTCATAGGAGATGCGGAGATGTCTAACTATGGTATGCACAGTTTCCCTTAAACAACTTCATTGGTTGAGGAACCAACTTCAAATTACTGAAAATAGAAAAAAATGAGTGCAGGACATACGATCAAATCTGAATTTTGTCCTATTTACTTAGTATAGTCAGCCCAGTTAACTTTGGTTTTATGCATATATCATTTTTTTATGAAAACTTTTTATAAGTAGGAATAATTCTAAATATATGTGTCTGGAATACACTACCTTTAAGGCTTGTGTAATACTACACTTTAGTTATATGCGTATGCACACACATAAATAGATAAATATGCCACATTTCATAACTTTTTCAAAATTTTTATTATAATTTTTAATGTAGGTTAATTGAAATTTCTGGACTTAAAATATTCTAAATTGTAGAAAATACTCTAAATTGTAAATTTTACAAGCTAAAGTTACTACAGAAATACTATAGTAACTTAGTTATAGAAATACTAATTTAGTTATAGTTATAGAAATACTATAGTGTCTTAGTTATGTTTCTCACTGCTGAGACAAAAATATTTGGCATCCCAGGTAGAGAAGGAAAGGTTTCTTGTCTTACACTTTGTAGAGGTTCCAACCCATAATCAGCTGGCTCCAAGGCATGGCAACATGGCAAAGGGACATCCCAGAAAACAAGCAGCAATGATAATCATCAATGGCACCTTTATGGCTCTTAGATCTGAATCCAAGCTTAGCAACTTTAGGCAGACAGCACTCAGCACTCACACTTAACCCTAGACCTCTTATTCCTAGCGTTGCACCTTGAATCAATCACACACTCTAGGTTTAGCCACCTCTTTAAACTCCCATGGGTAACTGCACAAGCTATGAGCGGCATCTAAATACAAATCATGACATGAAGATCCTTATTATAAAAGAAAATATAATTACTAGAAAACAATGCCTAGATTTAATAATATTTTACAAAATTTGTATGTGCTTCCTTGAAAGAGATATAAAAATGATCTCGAATTGCTTTTACAAATAGTAGTTCAAGATCATTTTGCTGTTGTGCTTGGTTTGGGTTTGTGGTGCAGGACTCGGGGCTGAAGGCCAACCATTCTTGTGCTCGGCAATGGCTTCCTCTTTGAAACCATCTAATATCTATGCCTTAGCAGAAAAGACAACCAAAAGTTTGTAACACTGGCATGTGGTGTGTTTGGGTTTTAGCCAAAATATTATGTACTCTGTAACAATGAAGTCCCCAGGTATCATCTAGTTTTGTTTGTCACAATAAATCGTAGTGTGAGGAATGTCTCATTGTTATTAGACATACAAGGAAGTACATTTATTTTCTCAAAAATCAGGAAATCTAAATGCAAATTTTTAGGAGAGAAAAATTCAGATGTTACTCTTAGATTGCTTATTGTAGATGTAATCCTTTTAAATATCTCTGATCCAGCTCATGTCATTTCTAACGCAATCAGAAATGTATTCTCCACATAATTTACTCTACCCATGGCTAATGAACCTGAAAGTACATAAAACAAAAGCAGCATAAGCACTGGAGACCTAAATAAAGTGTGCCTCTCCACCTGCATAAAGCTGCAGGTGCTTCTGCAGCAGCTGCCTTTGTTCTGGTTTGCTGCCAGCTGAAGTGTGCGCTGAGCGCCTGGCAGATCGGCTCTCGGCCTCTGACCTCCACTTCAGCCAGAGCAAGACTACTTTTTATGAAGCGGCACACAATGGTCTTTCAAGGAAGATTTATTTTGATTGGAAAATTCATGAATAAAAGCACTCAGAATAGAAGATTATAATTAAAATTTATTACCGAAAAGGATGTCTAGCCACAGCAGCTTTATCTGATATATATGAAGCACTATATTAATATTCAAACATTCAGCAGTGTGGAGACTCTTTAAAAAACGAGAACTGGAAATCCCATTCAATCCAGCTGTTCCCGAACTGGGAATTTTCCCACAAGAACTGAAAATATCATGTCATAGTGATATTTGTGCACCTATGTTCATAGCAGTTCAATTTGTGAAAGCCAAATCTTGGAAACAACCAAAATGCCCATCATCTGAAGAATGGTTGAAAAGAGGTAGTATTTTTATACAATGGAATATTACTCAGCCATAAAGAATGAGAAACTAGAAGACTTCATATATAAGGGGATGTATCTTAAACATATACTCATAAGTGAAATAAACCAGATCTATATATGTAAATATTATATAGTCTCCCTAATGTAATAACTCAAAAGAAAAATAAAAATGGAAAAACATAACACAGCTGAATGGAAACCAAAGACTTAAGTGTTATATAACAAAGTGATGGCAAACAGAAGATAGGAAACATGGCAGGAACAAAATCATGCATTTGTATGCACAGGATGCCTAAGAACCACCCAAATATTTTTCACACTGAGGACAGCAATGGATAACACTAAAATTATGTTTGGAATACCTGTAAAAAAAAAAAAAAAGAAGAAGGTGTGCAGAAGTCACAAGAGATAGGATTTAACCCCAATCTCTGGGCTAAGCAGGTGCTTTAGTCCGCTGAGCTATCTCACTGGCCCATGATTTTCATCCTTTCCATCCCTCCATCCTTTCTTCACATTTACCCCTTTCTCTTTCATTTTCTTCAATGAGATTCCTCTTCACAGCTCACATGGACCATTTTGTAGCCTCCTAAATGGGCCCTATTCCTGCCCCCATCTCACATCGCCACTATTATTCAAAAAGAAAGCAAATGTTCTTTCCTACTTTAAATGTTTCAATGTCTTTTTTAGCTGATAGAAAAGGCTGACTTCTTTGCACAGGACAAGCGTGCTCAAGTTGGACTTTGGCTACTTCTACAGGCTTATTCAACCCCTAGTCACCAAAGACCCACATAAGCAAAAGGAATTGGGCTTTGTTATGTACATACATCGACCCCACACAAGAAATGTAAACATTATGTACTGCAAATGTGTATTTAAAAAGGAAGAGAATCAAGGGAAGAGTGGAGGGGAAAGAAAGAGGTTGAAAAATGGAATGAAGATGTGTCATGTTTATATGCCAACTGCCCCCAAAGAATGTAAACATTATGTATTAAACACATGTACTAATAACTGAAATAAAAATATTGTAGAAAAATATTCAAACATTCACTATTTTCACTACATATTATATATGTAACATATTTCAGGTTTTCTAAAAGATAAACACATGAATAAATAATACACCAGTTTTTAATATTTTATTTATGTGTTTGGTACAGGGTCTCACTGCACAGCTTGAACTTGCAGTGATCCTCCTGTCTCAGCCTCCCCAGCGCTGGTATTACAGGCATGCACCACTGCACCTGATTTCCATGGCTGGCACCTCATGCTCAGGGTAGTGGGTATGGCGTGGCATGCAGTAACAGGGATTGAAAGCAGGTCCTTGCCCTTGCCAAGAAGGCTTTTAGAGTGCCAAGCTTTCACCTGAGCCTAGAATTCTCCATTTAAAATGTACATATATGCATGAAATTACACATTTTTGCATAAAATAAACATGAATATGAATATACCTACTCTCAGAATACTTTCACAATTGCTATTAAATAAACTTGTTTGAATCTTATAGTAATTGCTATGTTACAATTTAAACTAACTTATTTTTTGTACAAATCGAAGGTAGTTGAGCAATGTACTAGAAGAACAGAAATACATTTGTTACTTCTGTTTATGTTATAATTTTTCATAACGTCTGATCTATGACAAATTAGAAGTACAGTTTTATTGTATGCATTAAACTGAGAGGCTAATATAAATAATCTGTTTTTGAAATAAGGAACATAAGATAAAGGGGAGCAGCCAAACAAATAATTTGAATTTTGAGTGAGTGGAAAATGAAATTTCAAAAAAATTATTTTCACTCCACATGTCATAAAGAATGAAACTTCACTCTTTATTTACTGCTTTTCATTATTTGCTTTCATAAATGCATACATGTGTAATTTAATAATTGAATCAATTTTTCTTATCTACTTGCAATAATGTTAGAATGATGTACTGAACATTTGTTTGCAGAAGACAATAGAGTTTAGCACAGCAAGGCATGGATGTGCATATCTGCAATCCCACTACAGTAGGAGACTGATGCAGGACAATTACAGGTTTCAACCTAGCTCAGGCAATAAAAATATTATTGTTTTTATATTGGAAATGAAAAGTAGGGGTGAAGATGTGGCTTCACATGAAGGCCTGAGTTCAACCTCAGTACTGAAGAAAAAAAATGGCATTCTACTGAGTTCCAATTATAGGTGGGTAGAAGACTGCAGTATAATGAAGTAATCATGGAAATGTGTATAACTAGATGAAAGAGAATGATAGGAAAGACTGCTTAGAATATTTAAAATTTCAAGCAGGTTGTTGAATGAATGGGATCCATCTGAAAAAAATATTAGAAAATGTCTATTCCTGTGGAAAAATTGAGAAATGACATGTTCATGAAGTCAACATTGTTTCCAATATTTCTCAAAGTAGAAGCAAATGTCAAAGAAAGAGAAACAGGTTGAAGACTTCTCAGAATATTATGGCATTTTGTGCAAAACTAAGAAATTGAAACATCACATAAACTTAAGAGTAAATAAAATCAAATGTAGAGTATTCAGACGTGTGGTCTTAACAGGTTCGTGTGAGTAGCAGTTCAAGGAATCGTTTTCGGGAGTTAAGTTGGAGTTAAGAATGATTACATGGTGATTGGAAGGCAGCAGAGAAAGAGACTCTGAGATTTGCCGTCTAGACTCGGAATGTAGCAAAGTGAAGGAGAAGAAAAGTGGGTCCCCAGGTCCCGGAAATGATCTGAGGTGAAAACTGAAGAGTGAAGAGGGAAACTTCAACAGAGAATGAGCGGGCAGGCCATGGTCTCTCCCTGAGTAGGTGCTCCCATAGGCTGGGCTGGGCTGGTTCTGGCCTTGCAGCCAGAGGCCAGCCTGAACTGCAGGAAGGTGGGGACACGGGGTTGTTGGGGTCACTCCATTCCCCACTGTGGAGTGGCTGCTGATGTTCTGGGATTTATCAGTGCAGATCTTTACTCCATGAGCCCACATTGTCCACGAGTGGCAGCAGAGACACAGTCTGAAATGGACTCTTGTTCTCTTTCTTCCTCTCTTTTTTCACTATCTCTTTTATTTAATTTTTCATCGTTCTTTTTATATGAATGAGAAAATGGTTTCCAGTTCTTTGATGTTCTGCTGCTCTAGTTTTCTTGTTTTATTTCTTCCCTTTCCCTCTTGTCTTCTATAAAATTTCCTAAAGTTTGTATATTCTTCTTCATCCTTTAATCTTCTTAATCAGTTCCTTTTCTTTTAAATCTCTATTTCTGCTTTTAACGCTTTTTTGAGTTTTCTCCCATTGGGATAAAATTGACACACTGAAGGCTTATTTATTGCATATAATTTTCCGTTTCAGTTTAGATTTTGTTAATTAACTACAAATATACTTCATGCAGTTAAAGATGGAAAATTAACAGTAATCTCCATTTTTCATGTTATTGGTTGTGTTTGATGCTGCTGCCCTTTCTGATTGTGCCACTATATCCACAGTAATACAGTTCTTCTGACGTATTTTTCTGCTTGGTATATCAACACTAAGATTGCCTAAGAAACATAAAAAAATGGTATCAGTCAGTGGCAAAGATATAAGGGATGACCCAAGTCAGCAGCAACTTCTCATCCCAATAAATTGAAGAGATGAGATCTTGCAACAGGCTCAAAACACAAAGCCACCTACACCTGAATGACACCTCTGAGAAACAGTTATTTCCAAAAGGTTCTAACTACTAGCAATAAAGCTATTCATGATAGACAATTTTCAAGAATCAAAGCAAGAACTAAACTAAAAAATACAAGATGTGCGACCCTTAACAAGAGACAGCCAAAGGCATCCAGCTCACAAAGCCAAACCTAGGCAGCAACGATGTGAAGCATTCCAAGATCCAACAACATGGACTCTATGAAGTGGCAACAGCAGAGGTAACAAAGCAAAGGAAGAAACCTCTAAAGAAAATCAAATCAGAAATAATGTTTCAGATAACTATTGAGATGATGATCATAATGACAGACATACTTAGTGACTCTAGAGCAGATACAGATGAAAATAAAAAAGCTTATGCAATGATGGACACCATGTTCGCCCAGCATAGGAGAGAAATGGGCTCAATAAAATATGTTCATGCAAGTATTCAGGAGGACAAAAGTTTCACTGGAAACAAGTTCCAGTGCAAGTATACACAGGCGAATGAGTGACCAAGAGGATGGAATCTTGGATATAAAAGACAGCACTAGAATTAGAATCACAAAAAGAAACCTTTCCTAAAGTTAACAAGGGCCATAAGAAATAAATCCAACAGCTGCTAGATGATGCAAAAAAGAATAACATATATTAACCAGTGTGTAAAAAAGCAGGAGAGATCACAAATGACATAAAAATTTATTTGCAGATATTGCCATAGAAAATTTCCCTGGCAGGGAAATAAATATAAAAATGTAAGCAATGTAGAGCCAAATTATACATGACTAAAGAGAGATCTGCAGCGTGCATGGAATAGTCAAGATTCATGAAATTAGACACAGAATAGCATATTAAAGCTTTTAGAGAAACCAGTTTGTTTCCTATCCTGAAATCTCATTAGAATTATAGCAGGCTTCTCAACATAAAGCTTCAAGTCAAGGGGATCATGGAATAAAGTATTTAAAGCACTAAAACAGATCTTCAAACCAGATCTGTTACGTATCTCATACTATTATCTTTCAAAAATGATGGAGAAGGGGCTGTGCAGATAGCTCAGGGGCACATGTGTCTGCCTGGCAAGTGCAAAGACATGAGTTTGATCCTTGGTTCTGAAAAAAAAAAAAACTATAGAACAAAAATGATGTAAAAATGAGATACTGTCATGACATAAAACAACTGAGGAAATCTATAACATCAAATCAACATTTGAAAATGTTTTTTAGGATGTTCTTAGACAGTGATAGCAAGGACTATATATCCATGCTTCAGGAAAAGCAAACAGTTAACCTGGGGAAAAGGTTCATAACATAACAAGGGTAAACAACATGACAAGGAAAGATCATTGCATATCAGTTTAAACCATCCATTGGAGAAGTTAATGTTTCACGTCCCCAATCAAAAGAAGCAAACTATCAAAGTGGGTAAAGAAGGAGAATCCAAACATACTGCATGTGAAGAACATATGTAATAGAAAAATAATTTACTATCCTGACTATCAAAGGCTGGGAAACAGCACTGTGCAACAGGAACCTAGATGAAAGCAGAGTTTATTATTCTATTTGCAGACAAAGTGCATTTTGAGCAAACAATAAGTAACAGAGACAGAGAAGGAAATTTCATTCTTGTAAAGGTAACAATTCAACAGGAACAGATAACAATTTTAAATATATATGCAACAAACACCAGTGAACACAACTATATATAATAAATATTAATTTACATGAAAAATCAAATAGACAATGATACAATCGTGTGGGAGGAATCTTAATACCTCACTGTCATGAATAGTTCAACTGGACAATAAATCACTAGTGAAATATTGGAACTGACACAAATATTGAACAAATAGGCTTAGTGGATATCTACGGAGAGTCCGACTCTACAACATCAGAATACACATTCTTCTCAGTTGCACACCAGACGTTCTCCAACACAGACCACATGCTAGCTGGTAGAACATCCTTAAGTAAACACAAGAGACTATTGCGATGAAATTGGGAATCAAACACATACACACACATACACATACACAAATGGTAAGCACTCAATAAATACATTAAAATTAAATAACACCTTATATAGATTCTACAGTTGAACAATAATGACAATACAATATACTGGAACTTATGGAACACAATGAAAGCAGTCATATGAGAGAAATTTATACTGGTGAATACCCATACCAACAAACGAAGCAACTTATTTCTGAACCTCAAACTCCTAGAAAAATAAGAGAAGCCCAAGCCCAATATTCATATGAGAGAGATCAGAATAGAAATTAATGAGATGGAGGCTAAGTAAACAAACAAAGAATAGATGAATTGAATAGTTCTTTCTCTGTCAAACTAAGCAAAATCAAAAAATACTTAGCCAGCATTCTCAGAAAGGAAAGGAAAGAATCAAACCATTGTAGTTAGTAATGAAAAAAATAAAATTAATGTAGATCCGTGCAGAAATCCAGAAGATCATTTTACATTCTCCAAGTATTTGCATTCTAGTATAACAGAAAATGCAGAAAAAATGTACAGATTCCCATGTCAGCCCCACCTATGGGACATGCTCACATGGTGATTGAGACTGGGTGTGGTGGTGCAAGCCTATAATCCCAGTTCTGGGAGGCTGAAAACAGGAGGATCACTGAGTCCAATCTGCATAGTGAGTTCCTGCTAGACCCTGTGCTAAGCACACACACACACAGAGAGAGAGAGAGAGAGAGAGAGAGAGAGAGAGAGAGAGAGAGAGAGAGAGAGATTACTAGAGACAAACCAAACCAGAATCAACAAGATATAAAAATTCTAAGTCAACCAACATTAGTCAATGAAACTGAAGATAAAATTGAAAAGGTGCCAATGAACAAAATGTGAGGAACTGATGTATTCAGCGCTAAAACTTTATAAGAAATTTAGAGAAGACCTAATATAGCTACTTGTCAAACTCTTTAATGAAAGGGAAGTAATTCTACTAGATGCATTCTCTGAAGCAAGCATTACTCTGGTAACAAAAACAGAGGAGGATGCAACAAAGACAGAGAACTATAGGCTAATCTGCCTACTGAATATGGATGCAAGAATCCTCAATAAGATACTCATAATCAAAATGCAGCAAACTGTCAAAAAGATTATGCATCATTACCAAGTAGAATTATCCCAGGAATGCAGAGATAGAGCAACATATACATGTTATAAATGTAATACACTATACTAATGGCCAAGGACAAAAAAAAAAAAAAAATACCATAATCTCAATAGATGCAGAAAAGCTTTTGACGAAGTCCAGTCCCCTTGATTTTAAAAAGAGAAAAGTAGGCAATATTGGAATAGATGGGCTTTATGTAAATATGATAAGAGCCATCTATGACAAAAAAAAAAAAAAAAAAAAAGACGCAATGTGCCCATTTGTTTAAATAGGCAAAACTGAAAGCTCTCACTAAATATAGGAACAAGACTAATATGAACTTTGTGACCACTCTTTTTTTTAATGGCTTGGTCAGCCTGCCCTGGGCCTGGAGTTGGTGTCGCATGTGGTGCCAGGGACCTAAGTATGATCCCTGCGGTTGCCTTAGCTTTCCTAAGCAGGCACTTCAGACTGCTGAACCATCTTGCCGGCTCCTTTGTGACCACTGTTAATCAGTACACTTATTAAAAGATTAGTGAGAGCAATTAGAAAAAAGAGAATAATAAAAGGAATAATGAGAAGAAAAGATACTAAATTGTTATAGTTACATCACATGATACTCTGCACAGAAGACCCCGAACAACACCACCAAAATACTTCGAGATGTAATAACTAAATTTAGTCATGTAGCAGGATACAAAGTCAACAGTCAAAAATCAATATCATTCTTTGTATCAATAGCATCCAAAAATAATGAAATATATAGACAGAAGTCAAAGTAACAAAAAAAGCAAAACAAACAAAAAAGCAAACATTCTACACTGAAAACGACAGTGTTCTGAAAAAACAAATTAAATTGTATATCACAATATGGAAAGATCTCCGCTGTTCTTGGGTTGAAAGAAACAATATAGTAGAAATAGTTATGCTTCCAAATTGTTATACATATTTAAAGAAATCATGATCAAAATTCCTACAGAATATTTCATAGAATTAGAAAAACTATTCTAAAATACTTTTGTAACCATGTAGGTGGCTTCTAGAATAGCAAAGGCAATTGTGAAAGCAAGACAAGGCAGAGGACATTCGAATCTTCTGAAAATAGCATGCTACTAGAAGAAACAAACCAAACCAAACCAAGCAATTAAACAAACAACATCCCCTAAAAAAAGACAGCCTCAATCCCAAGTATCAGTGTAATAGATTAGAAGATGCATAAACAACTCCAGATATATGTAGCCACCTTATCTTTTATCAACAGCTGGTATCTCATTTTATTAAGAAGATTTTTCCTGGCAAGAGAAATAGCAACAGATTGTAAAGAAAAGCTATAGTGTGAGAAGAAAACTTGCCAGTGGTTGCTCAGACAAAAGACTACTATCCAAAATATAAAGAGAACTCAAAGAAATCAGACCATCAGATTTAAAGACATCATCCAAAAATGGGCATTAGATATGAATAGACACTTCTCAGATGAAAAATAAATTAAATGGTAAATGAATGGATGAAACATTTTCAACATCATTGGTCATTTGAGCACCCAGCACTGAGACTTCATTTATCCCAGAAAGGATAGCTAATGTACAGAAATCAGTCAATAACAAATGCTTGCTGAGATGTGGGAGAAATAAAAGCCTTCTTTATTGTTGGAGGGAGTATCCACTGCTGCCACCACTACGGAAGCCCACGTGGAAATTCCAAATAAAACTAGCTTGAGAGTTTCCAATTGAGGCAAATCTTTCCCTTCTTAAAGAAAAATCTTCCCCAAATGAGTTGAGTGCAGCAGTTCACCATGATGTGTGCACACCTACATTTATTGTGTCACAGCTCTGTTGCGAGCCACTGAGGCTGGAAATTGGTCATATGTGGAGGGCAAGACAATGCTTCAGTGCCTAAAGCCATCAACCTATCTTAGTCCTGAGAAAAGTATCCTGCCAGGCCAAAGTCAGCTTTAGTCATTAGGCAATCTTGTGTCACATGATACTAACTTTACCATGGTATAAACAAACAGCGCTATGATTGGTCTACAGGAATTTTGCTAGTCAGGCAACTGGTCCACCACCTAACCCAGTTATTATCTTCTTGTCTATCGTTTGCTCATTCCTATCATCATTTCGTCCTTGGTATATGAGAGACCAGTGGAGCTCAACATAATTGTCAATAGCTACAACTTGGAAACAACTGAAGTTTCCATAAACTGAGGAATGAGTAAAAATCTGTGGTTGTGTTGATACAATGGAGTACTACTTTGGCATAAAAAGGGGAGAATTTAGTCATTTCTACCCAAATATACCTTGAGGCCATGTTCTCAAGTGAAATAAAACAGACATACATATGTAAATACCACAGTGATCCTATGGTATGATAAACTAAAGTAAAATAAAAGACAAAATCTGTATTAGATGCTGTGAAATGGGCAGAAAATATTCAAGAGGGGAGAGGAACTTAGGTGAAGGAGGGAAAAAGGAAAGAAAAGTAAACAATGAGAAAAAAAGGAAAAAATGAAAACAACGTTTTTGTTAAGGTGGGGAATAGGAGTTGAAGGGAGTATAAGAGGGTGGGAAAAAATAGTCAAGCTATGCCATATCCAGACACAAATTACCAATGATGAATGTGATGATTATGTATATCTAAAATGTACTAATAAACTAAAATTAAAAAAAAAAAAGTTTGGGGCCAGCAAGATAGCTCAGTGGTCTAAAGTGCCTGCTTAGGCAAGCTTAGGAAACTGCAGGGACTGCAGTTCTATCCCCAGTACAACATGCTGTGCCAGTCCCACCCCCAGAGAAGGCTATTACGGTCATAATATAAATGAACAACTTCAAAAGTAAAAAGATTGCAGCAGGGTGAATCTACTAACTGCAGAATTTGTGCATGTGAAACATGGAGCTTAGTGTTTGGAAATGAGCTCAAAAGATCTTTATTGCTTGAATGGGATAAGTTAATAGAATAAGGGACCCAGAGATGTTTGTGTCTCTAGTGATGAAAAACAGGCACATCATTCCTTGAACTATCATTTTGAGCATAGCTCTGTAAAGCCCACCTAGAGAAGGCTGATACACTGAATGTGGGTAGTATTCAACCTTGGGTTCCTATGAAATTAAGTATAATAGCTAAAAGAATATTTGATGTTGAAAATTAGAATTGCTAGGCATAATTTTACTTAACAGAGCTTACACATTTGTTGGGATAAACATTTTACATTTTAGATTTGTATTCATTCTTATATCTTTCATCACTTTAAATGAATGAAAATAAAACAAAATACTGAAGTTGGTTTGAATTTAACCAAGAAATCTATTACAGCACTGATGTTATAAAACAAGACATTTTAACCTTACATGCACACCAGAAGAATGAAAAAATTTTGAGAGATGGGAAAATAGGTCAGTGGTCTAAGTACCTGCCTGGCAAGTACAAGGACCTGCATCAATCCCCCATACTGCCTGTTGTGCTGGCCCCAGAACCCTGGACATACTGCACTGAAACCAGCCACCAAACCCAGGCATGGTGGTACACACCTGTCATTCCAGCGCTGGGGAAGTTGAGACAGGAGAATCACTGAGTCTGAGCTGGATGAAGAGACTCTGTGACAAATAAACAAATAAATAAGTTAATTAATTAATTAATTAATTAATGAAAAAGAATGATAAAATGTTAATGCTGAATTGTACCCAAATGAAGGGATATGGTAGATTCAATAGACCATGGATTTTACAGGTTGTTATCCTTCACACACGTGATTATGGTATGGAGAAAGATT
>PVKN010023651.1:0-14716 GCA_004027915.1 Capromys pilorides
AATTCGAACACCCAAGGTATTTGACTTTGCAACTTGTCTACTCATTAAGCTCCCACCTTTCCTCTGCTAATATCCTTATATCAAATTCACCAAAGCTACTACCAATACCACTGTCCATTCCTATGCTGTCTTGGTATAATGGAAGGTCTTCTATCTTTTCCTGCAGCCAGTTACTATCCCTCTAGCAGACTCACAAACCATTTCTAATCAATTAGGGTTATTTTTCATGCTAATTCCCATTAGCACAAGTTTACTACGTTGTACCAGAAAACTCCTGAGTGCCTGCTAGCACTTACAATTACTAGGAATAAATCATCTCAAACTATTTATTGGAATGAATAAATTATGTATATCTAATCCAGCTCAATCTGGGCTTCTGCTAAATTTTCATTCATATCATCATAACAGAACATATATGCCCATGATGTACTTAAATGGGAATTACTTTTTAAGCTCAACCTATCAAATACAACAGACACTATGATATAAAGTTCAGAGGAAAGAGCACAGTAAATATAAGTGAATGGAACAGATACACTGACTTAAACCATTATAAAGTATCATCTAAGTCACAAGATTCTGTAGTTCACTTTCAGAACAACTGTTTCAGAATTCAATCTTTGTACTCAAAAGACAGATTTTGAACTTTATATGTATTCCCTATTACAGTATGCTACTACTCTGTCATCAACAATTGATATTGTTTAATTTGGAAGTAAAAATACAAATGCATATTCATTTATATATGAATATTACATATTCAAACAAATGTTTATAGCGTTAGTCTTTTTTTCACGCTGCCAAAAGATATCGTGAAATGTTCAGATGCGCCCATGTGTATTAACTACACTCTTTTAGCCTTGTACTGCTAATTTTCAAAACAGGCCTATACAGACTTTGCAAAAGTCGTGTAGCTGGCTTAATTTACCGGCTGATTTCAATTCTGCCCAGCTAATGCTTACTTTTCAGACCCCCAGTTCTTCTGAAGGGAAATGCACTGCTGGTATGATCAAGCAAAAAAGCACACAGGGAGCCTTCATGTTACTCAAGGGTAAAGCTCTATGCACACGTCTTTATTAGCTCTACCGACGCACTTCCAGCTGTCAGAAATGCACCATGCACTGAGCCGCACCAAAAACAGAAGGCGACAGGCGCTAACTAGGGGATCTGCCCACAGCGCCCCTTTGTTCCCGGCTTCTGCGTCTTAAGCTGCACCACAGCATCCTCACTTCGGGCATGTCTCGCCCGAGGCTGGGCGTCTACTCTAGAGAGGAAAGTGAGGGCGGGGCCGAAGCGCGAGTATGGAGTACGAGGACCGTCAGCCCTTAGAAACCGACATCGTTTTGGGCCTGACACCGGGAAGAGTCCGGTCCGCACGCGACCGTCACCTGCCTCCCGCTGCTCCATTCCCTCAAGCGGGACGACACCGCCCCCCTCCACGCCCCTGAGCTCGCCTCCGCGGGCCCGCTACTCCCCGCCCGCCGGGCCGCAGCCCTCACCCCTCACCTTCAACCCTAGAGCCCGTCCCGCTCCACCAGCTTAACGCTGAAGGTCTCCCTGGAACTAACGCCGTCAGCGCCTGCGCAGCCTCGCTCCCCGACGCGGCGCCTGCGCGCCCCTTCCTCCCCCGCGAGCGCGTCTGCGCCGTCTCGTGGCGCCTCTGTCGCGCTGCGGGTCGGAGTGCAGAGGGCCGCTGCCAGGAGGGGGGGGCACACACGCCGCCAACCGCCGGGCTCCGAGTGTGCGCGTGCGCAAGAGAGCCCCGCGCGGGGTGGGGGTGCTCGAGGGCTACTAGTTGCCGGGAGGCTCCGGCCGCCGCTTCGCCCCGAGGGTCTCATTCTCGCGAGAACTCTTCAAGGACCCTCCCCACCACACACCCACACTACCCACTGTTGCTATGGAAGAGCACTGGAAGCCTCGTAGAGTAGATGTGGGTTTTCTTTTTGACAGAGGCTGGCCCAAACTTCTCTGGTGAAGATCTTCCAGGACTTTATGGAAAAGACCACATGGAATTTCACCCAGGCTAACTAAAGTTCAAGAAAGTGACCCTAAGCCACCTCATGTTTCCCCAGGGAGTGAGCGATTTATCCGAGATCATGCAAATAGAAGGAGGTTATAATATAAAGGGAGAAAAAAAGAGACAGAAGGGAAGATCTTTACAGGAAAATACCTAAGTAATCAATGTAGGAGAAATCAGTAGAAAGAGAATATCACTCTGGAACCATCACAGTAATAAAGGATTCTGGCCAAGTGATGGCCAAGACTATTGCTGTGGCAAGGACATGGTCACACTGAGGAACTCGCCTTCAAGAAGCGGCCAGGAACAAATGGCGATGTAATGCTGAGAACACAAAGAGAATATGTAGCCATGCCACAAGTGTGTAATGTGTCTCTTCATAAGGCACAATCATAACTCCAGATCGAGGGACCTTCTGCAAAAGTGCTCAGTCTCTTAAAAAATACTGTGAAAGACTAAGAAAGAAAAAAAAAAAAAACCTAATACTACAGTAGGGAGAAAAGAAAGACATGAAGCAATATGTGATTCTATGTTTGACTCTGGATAAAAGCAAAGCAAGTCCTAATGAACACTGTATTAGCATTGTCTTAGTTACTCTTCTCTCATTGCTGGGACAAACACCTGACACCCAAAATGAAGGAAGGAAAGGCTTATTTAGCTCACAGTTACTGGAGGTTTCAGTCCATACTCAGCTGGCTGCAAGGCAGTGAGGCACATGGCAGAGAGCAGCAGTTCATAGCAGCGGAAGAGCAACAATTTGGTGACAGAGGCAACCGAACAACCAGGGGAGCAGAGAGCAACAGCGTGAGTCTGTCTCTCTGTCTCTATATCACATTTAGGCTCTCTGCCTCAGCCTATCTGCCTTAGGCCACACCCATAATGCCAGAAAGACTCAGACCCATAGTCCCATCAGTACTAAAACACATAATCCCAGTGGATCATGAGTCAAGTCTCAAACTCTAGAAGTCCCTGCCCCACGATTGCATGAGGCTTAGGGGGACAACTAGACATAAACCATAAAAAGCATTTTAACAATGTAAAGTTTTTTCAGGGCTATGTGTCCATGTTTTTAGGAGATACACAGTGAAGTACTTAGAAGTATGTCTATACTTCAAATGGCCGCAAAAGAGAGGAACAACAAGGTGTAATTAGTGAAGCAAGATGGAAAATCTAGCTGTGTCCATAGAACAGTTTGGAAATCTCGGAGACCTTATGTTTTCAAAATAAAAAAAAAAAAAAAAAGGAGGTGGGGGAAATACAAAGTCTGTGGTGATCAGTACAAAATACAGGTTGCCACTTGAATCAATAAGCAAATACTGTTATTTGCATGTCCTCTGTTAGGCCTTTCAAGTTAATAAGAGATAAGATAAATGCTCTTAAGGGGCTTATAATGTAAGACTTAGACGAATGAGACTAAACATTAGACAAAGCCTATACTTTGGCTCAGACTCAGCAGACCAGTAGCAGCTCTGTGACTGGGACTTGGCAACCCTTCTACCTTCCCTTTGGTCTTCCCCAGGTCTGTCTTTTAAAAAGCCATCACTACACCACTCTCACAGTATCCAAAGACCTGTGCTCCTGTCACTCCAGGGAAGGTAGGCAGTGAGGCCACAGCAGCAGAGCTGTGACTGAGAAGGCAACCTTTATGCTCCCTGTCCCTCTGACCCTGCCAGTTTGGCAGAATTCAGATTAATATCCATCTCAGGATGCCACCCTAGAGCTGTGGCCCACAGTATGATTTAAACGCTTTGGAATGCAGAAAGGACTTTCTCCATCCAAACCCTAGGGTCTTGACATTCTACTTGTACAAAATTGATTGAATTTTAGAACCTTGCCACAGGATAGGGACACTAAACTGTTTCATTAAGCTAAGTGTCTACTATGTACAGGGTACTGTGCTTAGAGCTGGGATATGAGGAAGCACCCTAGGATGTCAGTCCTGCAAGTCAGCAGGCCACCCAGAGAATAGGGCTTGGATCGCCACTCAGTTCCAAGTAACCTGCTCACCTGTCCATGCTGCTTTTTTGAGAGAAAAATCTCAGAAGTGAACAGCTGCAAACAGCAATTCCACTGTGAGGATTTGGCAGCTCACTGACCTTAAGGTAAGAATAGCAGATTCTGAAGTCAGTGGTGGTGTTTCCTTTTTTTTTTTTTTTCTTTTTTTGGTGGTACTGGGGATTGAACTCAGGACCTTGCGCTTGCCAGGCAAGCACTTATTCCACTGAGCTACCTCCCCAGCCCAATGGTGGTGTTTCTTAAAGGAAAAAAGAGCCATTTCTTGCTTCAGATTCCAGAATTCCAATGAGCTTTAGGACCCCCAACTTCCCTAGCAGCTAACAGCATCTTTGAAAGAAAGGGGGCACAAGGCATGGACCTGGGCATCTTCAAGGAGGCAGCAAACTAAGGACACAGTTCTAAAAGCACCCCCTGACTCTGGAGAGGACCCGGAAGCATCTCTGAATGGCTAGGGGACCAGGAAACTGGGTCTAAGAGCAGAGAAACAGCATGAGCAAGACTGATTGCACAAATCCACGTTGAGAGGCTTGTCTTAAAAAAGAGATCATAAATGTGTACAAAGATTTATCTTGAATAACCTCAGTGATTCAAAGTAGAAAAAATGGAAATCAAATGCTCAATACTTAGAAGATTCCCTAAATAAACTACAATACTTCCATGTTTTGTGTTATAGTTGAACCATGTGTTCTGATATTTGATGATCTGCAGAAAAGGCTCAGTACAAAAGAGGAGGAAACAATTCCATTTATGATGTGTGTGTGTGTGGGGGGGGGTGCTAACTTCAAGGAGAGGGACCTGGTTGTGGTGGTGCACTCCTGTAACCTCAGCAGTCTCAGAGGGTAAGGCGGAATTGATTGCAAGTTCAAGCTCAGGTCAGGAAACTTAACAAGCCCTTCTCTCACAATTGAAAAGAGCTAGTGATGTAGCTCACTGTGAAGGCTCTGGATTTAATCCCCCAATATGGAGGAGGAGAGGGGAGGGAGACGAGGAAGGAAATGAGAATGGTCAATGTAGACCTCCAATGGGGACAAAGGGGCCAGGGGACAAGGGTAGGAGACAGAAGGGAGCAGCTGTGGGCCCAAACAGCGGATGGTTGTGGAGCTTGGGGAGATAGGTCTGATGTGTGTGCACATATGTACTTGAACCTGCGCAGAGATGAGCTGGAAAAATTTTGCCAAAGTTTGGTGATACTTCTGTCAAGTCAGAATATATGATTTTTAATTTTCTTTTTTGCGTGTTTCGTTCACAATTAGGAACGTTATTCAAGCCCTATGTTCACAAGCCGGGAAGTACCTGGATATATGAGCAGGGAAACGCTCGCTACGCGGGAAATTCCCACCAGAGGCTGCTTGGGCCCGGTCCTCACGGGCTCGCTCACTGCGGCCACGAGGGGGCGCCGCACACAGGTGAGGCCGGTATTCCTCCTCTGGGCCTCGGCCACGTCTCTGCCATGAGGTGATGGGCCAGGGCCGCGTGCGGGGCGCTGCGTGTGATGGTGCGCCCGGAGGCTGGCACAACCAGTGAGGGCTGCGGACCCGCCCGGAGGGCCTCGCCCACCCCCAACCCCGCTGGGCCAGAAACCAAGACGGGAAGGTAGCCCTGTGTGGCCAGCGGTGCCAGAGTGCGCACAAACGCCTATGTAACCCCGTGGCGCTCTGCGCAGGCGCAGCGGCGCCGCCTCCCAGGATGCACTGCGCCGGGCCTCTTCTACGCAGGCCGTAGACCCTCAGTCCGGTGTTCTAGGGCCGGTCTCTGCACCTCTCTAAGCCTCAGTGGCCCCGTTTGTAAAATGGAAATTCCCAAAAGTAAACTCCCGGTCCTCCGGAGCTCAACAGAAGAAAGCTTCAGCCACAGATTTACTTGGCTAACGTTCCAGGGAGACTTGGATGGCCCAGGACTGGGCCGGGCAGCACTCAGGAAACGCAGTGCCTTGGAGACATCCCGAAGGCAAAGCCTTCCTACAGGAGGGGCGTGAAGTGTGTGAGCCTGAGGGCATCCACAAAATGTTTACTGCGCTCCTTCAGAGCGAGGATACCCCAGCTACTCATGAGGCTGAGACAGCAGGATCACAAGTTCAAGGCCAGCCTTTCCACCTGTCTTGAGATACTGTTTCAGCAACTACTAGAGGCTAAAGCTGTAGCTTAATAATAGAGTGCCTGCCTAGCATGCACAATACCCTGAGTCCACTCCCCGACAAAACGAAACAAAAACTTATTCAGAATTGGTGCTTAAGGCAGTTTGGGGCTTATACTGTAATGGGATTCATCCCTTACTTTTGAGGGAAAAAAACAGACCCAGCTTGGTCTACATCACAGGGTCCAGGCCAAAATATGGCCGAATGTGGCCGCTGGAGAGGAAGCTGCAGACCAGAAAGTTCCTTTTTGCTGGCTTCTCCTGGCACCAGGTCAATAGAGGACATTTATGTCTACCCAGTGCGCTAGGCCATACACAGGTCGCCATGGTGTCCACATTCCTTTCCCTCTCCCACAACACTCCTGTTCCAGTGCCACTTTATGGCCTTGGTCTAGGTCCTCGCAGATCCTTCAGATGAGGAGGGTCCGAGCGGCCACCATCCTTCCCTGCAGCCCAGAGCTCCTCCCTTTTTGTTCTTGCTGTTTGCCTGCTTTCTGCTGCTGTGAGCTGCTGCCCTCTGTCACATGCCACTCTGCCTTGAAACCAGCCAAGTATGGACTAAAACCTCCACAAACTGTGAGTTAAATAAACCTTTCCTTCCTTAATTCTGGGTGTCAGGTATTTTGTCCCAGCAAGCAGAGAAAAGCAACTGGGACATGAGTTTAGCTATAGGGATGCAAAAAGAAGAGAACCGATGAAGAGAAAAAAGTGAGACAAATAAGAAAGACTGGGAGATGTGGGCACACAAGGGAGATAGTGACTTTCCAGAAAAAGAATGGGCTTCAATTGGTTGAACAGGTTTCTGTCCTCCAAGTAGACTCTACCGCTGGTGTGGTATCTATAGTTAAGAGAGCATCAAAGTGAACTCCAGGGAAACACTTTGTTTTACCAAGTTGACATTTCATAGGTGACACATGTGTAGAACCATAAGGAAGAATGGGCCTTTGGAAATAAGCCATTAAGCACTCTAGAACATAATTCCACTTAAAAAATAAAACACCAGCTGGGCCTGGTGGTGCACATCCGGAATTCCAGCTGCTTGGAAGACTGAGACAGGAGGATTGCAAATTTGAGGCCAACTTACCAAGATCTTGCATCAAAATTAAAAAGTTAAAGCCAGCTAAGGACATAGCTGGGCACTATAGCACCCCAGGGTTCCATCCTTTGAACCCCAAAGCAAAAACCATGGCTACATGGTTGGTAAACTGCTACTGGGACACATCAGGATGCTGGTTCTAGAACACAAAGCACAAATGCAGTCCTGGCACTGGGCCATGCATGCAAACATCTCCCACTTCCCAGCTCACCTCCTTCTGGACCCTAGAGCATAGTGCTTCCTGCTGCAACTGCCTCCTCCTCTTCCTATTGCCTCTCAGGAATGTGGATGTCAGCCCAGTTGGTCTCGGCTCCATTGGAGAAGCAAAACAGGAGGTACTGGGGACAAGGATATCATGGAGGCAGGTGCTCAGGTTTTAAATCACAAGGAATGGCATCTAATTCTGTCTTAGACAAAAACAAAACAAAACAGCAGAAACCATCTTTTAGGAAGGACCTTGAATCCTGATGTGGCATGGGGACAGCTCCCTGTCCAAAGAGTGCATCCTGGAGCAGGGCTGCACAGAGACTGGAAGAACTAAAGCTAGAAGGCAACAGACATATTCAGAGCCACACAGTTGGTGGAAAAGACTGGCCTCAGTTTCCCTGTCCCAGATGCTGTGGCACATCACCACAGCACATCAAGGCTCGCTTCACCTCCTAACCCCAGGTAATGAAGCAGCAATGCTTCTGAGGGCTTGGTGATTGAACCCTGTGATCTGCCTGCCCCATCAGCATCCCCCTCTCATCTCTATTAATGTTTCCTGTGAGACTTTGCCAAAGACATGCTTGTTTCAGTTACTTTGATTTTCTTCTAAGAAAAGCAAAATTTATGAAAATCAAACTGGTTTTGACACAAGAGCCATAACAAACAAAGGTTTCTACTTATGTTCCAGTGAACATAAATCATCAGTTCCGACACCCTGCCTTTGACTGCAGGGCAGCAGCTAGACGGGGGGCCTACAGGTGCAGTTTTCTCTGGGTTGGGGAGGTTCCAGGGGCGGGATCAGAGCCACAGAACTGAAACTCACATCTCCAGAAATTTATTTTGGGAATTTTCACTTCCTGTAAGCTTACTCACTAATTTTCCATTTCAGAGTTCCTTTGGTCCAGGTGTTCATCACAAATCTAGAAAGATCAGATTTCAATTAATCCCTGCCAGTGGGCATCAACATGGTGACCTGATGGCCTGGATAGTCCAAAAGGGCTCCTATCACCCTGCTGCAGAAGCAGACCCTTGTGAGCAGGTCCTGCAAGTTGTTCAAGGCCCTGCACAGCAGTGGCAAGGTTGAGCATGGTGGGAAGCTACAGGGAGCATCCTGCTGACCTCACAGCTGTCTGGAAGCAGAAACCATAGAGCAGAGAAGTAAAAGATACTGTTTCTTGATTTTTTTTAGGGGGCTTTATTTTGTTTGTTTTTCAGTCCTTGGGAGTAAACCAAAGGCTTTTGCATTATGTTATATCTCCAGTTCTTCTTTTTTCTTTTTCATTGTTTCAGACAAGATCTTGCTAAATTGCCCAGCCTGGACTTAAAACTTACAATCCTTCTGCCTCAGCTTCTGACTGCTAGGGTTACAGACATACGCCACCAAGCTCAACCAAAGATCCTTTTGAAGCAGAAATATTTTAAAGCTTTCCTCTTCCAGCCTTAGCCCTTCCTGTCTTCCTCTTCCCACTGCCCCAATGCATCCCAGTCCCCAGTAACTGAGATACAGCTTTGGACAGGAGATGCTTTGAGAAGCACAGTGACTACTGTCCAGCAGCCAGTTATGAAAAATACCTCAAGTCCCTTTTTGGGACATACTTACTATCTGTACTTGCTATCCTCTACAGCGCACTCTGCCTTTTAGAGGCCAAAACAGTCATTATCTTTGAAAGTGTGCTGGGTGATGACGTTTATGAGCAGTGGAAGTCCTGGCCTGGGAGATAGGGACAGACAGTTGGTTATATTTTTAGAGGTTCTAGGTACCTGGCTAGGTCCTCAAAATCTTTTCAAAGTGGACAGTGTCCTGGTCTGGCTCTGTGCTGTCCCCAAAGGCCCACATGTTAGTGACTTGGTCACCAGCCTGGTTGCTATTCAGAAGTGAGGTCCAGCAGGCAGAAGTAGGGTCACTGGGACCCTGCTCCTTGTCAGTCTCTTTGCTTCCCAGCCTCTGTCTGTTGTAGGTTGTGTGTCAGTGCCAAAAGAAATAACAAGAAGACCCGATGAAGGTAGCTCAGAGGACTCACTGAGATCTGTCTCTCTCAAAGTGAGCCCAGAACCCCAGAAGCATTATCCTTTTATTTAGGTCATACAATGGAAGGATTATAGGGAGGAGAGGAGATAATCACCAATGTCTCAAGTAAGGGCAGAGACATCAGTCAAGATAAGCTATTACTGCCTTTTTAAATCCTAGTTTTCTGAAATCCCCAAGTAACAGATTACAACCCACACTAAGCTTTGTTTATTATTCTTCACTTCTTTTAAGATGCTAGTTTCTTATCTTTACATAGTGCCTACCTCTGCCCTGCACCTGCCACCATGGTGCTCTGCCTTGTTCCAGGGGGAGAGCCATGGAACCTACCCACTGAAACCAAGAGTCTAAGCAACGTTTCTTGCTTTTATATCAGTCACCTCTAGTATTTGTCACAGTAATGGAAAGTAGACCAGCACAGCAAGGTAACACCAACTTTGCAGTTGAAGAGATTACAGCCCAGAGTGACTTACATAAAAACCTACAGAGCTTTGATTACAAGCCTTGTACCAGGGACAGACAAGTGTACAACTAGAGTTTTGTGGGTGCCAGCATAGGCAGATGGATATGCATGAGAGCTTGATCCACACAGGCTAGGGCCAGATTTATCCCACACTGTCCATGCTTTGTAAGACAGGAGGAGGTAGTGCTATGGCACCACTGCTCCTCTTAGGCTAGAGCTCTGGTCCTGGCATTGTATCGCTCCAGCCCCCTGGGAGGTGCAACAGAGAAAGCCTTTCCTGTACCTCTGTACTACAGTCCAGCAACACTCAATTGTGCAGTAACATCTCCAGGTACACAGCATCCTATTCCTTGTACTCCATCTCCAGCCCCAACCCAAGTTGGCACCACCTCCACCTTGTTGTATGTTATGAGTTGGTGCCGAAAGAAATGACAAGGAGACCTGATGAATATAGCTTTAGAGGTCTTACTGAGATTACTCTCTCTCTAAGTGAGCCCAGAGCCTCAGAAGCATCTCACATTTATTGAGGACTAAAGGCAAAGGAATGTGAATACTTTGGTGAATACAAACTACTATCTCTATTGACTTCCACCATTTGCCTAAAGCTAGGTTTACACAAATGCTAGCTGATAACATCACAAGAAAGGGATCAAACAGCAAATGGCACCAGCAGGAAAATCTGCTATCTGCAACCTTGAATCCCAACTTTCCAGAATTTACAAGTGAGATGTCAGTTCTCCTTAGGCTCTCTTTATTGCCCCCTGTTTTCTTGGGACATTAGGCTTTTGTCTCATCTCTATATTTCTATACCTCCTACCTAAGAGAATCATCACATCCTTCAGCCACACACTCACCCAACCTTCAAATCCCATGCTTGACTCTCACCAGCACTGTGTTACCACTACCTGTGATACCTCTCTGGAATCTTCTGCCATGATCCTAGCTCCATACTGTCCACAGTTCCACCTTTATGGAAATATAGATATGAGACAAAAGCCTAATGTGATGAGGGAGCAAGGAGCAATAAACAGATCCCAAGGAGAACTGTTGTCTTTCTTGTAAATTCCAGCAAGCTGGGATTCAAGGCTACAGATAACAGTTTCTCCTACTGGCTTCCTGTTTGTTGTTTCTTCCCTTGCTTAAAATATTAATGGATAGCATTGTGTAAATTTAGAGTTAGGTAAATCATGAAGTGAATAGAGAGAGTAGTTTGTGTTCACCAAAGTAGTTATGCACATTCCTTAGCATGCCTTTGACCTTCAATAAATATAAGATGTTTCTGTGGCTCTGGGCTCACTTAGGGAGAGACTAATCTCAGTGAGACCTCTGAAACTATACTCTGGGTCTTGTCATTTCTTTCAGCACCAACTGATAACATGCAAGAAGTGATTCCCAACATGGGGCACAGAAGACGACCATGGGTGAGTTAAGAGAGGCCTGACCACGTGGGAAAAATACACTCAGAGTAGGTGAGACCAACAAGAAAAGCTCAGAGTAAGAAGAAACTCCGTTTCAGTAGAAAATGAGTATATCCATCTTATTCAGACATTACTCAAAGGAGTGGGTATAAAAGTGAAACCAATGAGTTTCAAGGAATTTTTTTTTATCTTCACTCATAAAAAGGCATTATTATTGGTTTCAGCCTAAGGAAAAGGCTGCTTTAAACTTAAAAGTTTGGAAATAAATTATGAGAATGCTGTGTCATGCTCACCAAAATTGGGAACCAGTTTCTCTTCATATATGGTCTCTTTGTAGTTTAATTTCCTTAGCTTTGGAACCATTACAATCAGACTCAAAAGAGTCTAAGAAATATTTGAAAAGGTCAACTTCAAATGCTAACATTGCTAAAACTTAAGAGCAACTTCCTCACAAATATGAATCTGCAGATGAGACCTTTTTAAAACCTCTGCCTCCCTCACCCTTAAGTGTGGGTACTAGCATAAAAAAGGACAAAAATAGAGCAAGGAGCCTCTGTAGTACATAATTATGATAATGTTGCACACCCTCAATACCCCATACATAAAGGCACTCCGTGCCATACAGAGAGTGTCGGTTCTTTAAATTTTCTTTTCTTTAAATTTCTTGATGCTCTATAGTGGGGCTGAATCTGACAAACTGGGTTCTTTATGGATATTTATGACATTGCAAACCATCTCCTTGGAAACTGAAGATTTGGTGGATGTAGAATGAAAAGAAACTAAGAATGAAGTACATGAGCTGTGAGCTGAGGTAAGGCAATTATCACAATTGCTTTCTAAATTGCTTGAAAAAAAAATAGAGATCTCTATCTCTGTAGTTCCTCCATCTCAGTTCACAATAATTCAGCCCCTACTGCCATCTTTCAACTCTTCTGCTCCTCCATATAAGGAATAAAAGAAAGCCTCCATAAAAGTTTATACAAGTATGATATCTCAGGCTCAGTCAAGGAGAGACTAATCTCTGTGAGAACTCTGAAGCTATATTCATCAGGTCTCCTCATTGTTTCTTTCAGCACCAACTCAAAACATACAACACATCTTCCTAGAAATTCACCTGCCATTGTCCTGCTCAGGTATCACCAATCAGTCTCCATTGCATAGAGAATAAAGTCCAATTTTCTCAGCCTGGTGTGTCAGGGTCTTCTCAGACCTGCTCATCTCCTCTCCCCCATCATTGTTGGAAGCCATGAAAACTGGAAATTGGTCAAATATGTGAAAGTGGGACTAGGTCTTAGTACCTAAAGAAGGTAAGCTACCTCGGTCCTGAGATAAGCATCCTGACTGATTAATGTCAGCTATTAGTCTCTAGGCAACCTTGTGTCAGGTGTTACTAACTTCGCAAAGTTACAAATAAAGGGCCCTCATGTGATGCTGGGGGTCTTCTCACCAACCAGGCAGATGGGCCACTACCTGACCCAGCTCTTGTCTTCTTATCTGTATTTTCTTCATTCCTGCCACCATTTCTCCCCAGGTACAATGGATCACACTGTGAGACCAACAGATCCTTACACATCATCAACCCAACCATACCAAATATCACTGGAAGCTACATGTACCTCCCCTGCCCTCTGAGCCTCGCAGAATACCAACCCATGCTTCTCAGCCTAGCAAACTCCTGTTCATCCCACAAAATTGAGATATTAATTCTCCTTTATTTCTGCAGAAGGTCTTAACAATGCACTTCTCTCTGTTTACACTGATAAATCTTCTAATCCTGCATTTATAGCTTTATTTTAGTATTAGTCATAACATATGGAAACCATCCACCCATGTATGTCTTACGTCTGGACTCAGAGGCTTTGGGTTTTATACTCCATCCCTAGCACTGTGCCATTCTGAGCTGTCACAGCACCCCCAACCCACCCAGTCCTGCTGTCCACGCAATGTCTGGGAAACAAGCAGGGAAACTGGTGGAGCAGGGTACCTAGGGTCTGGCTTTTATCCTGGTTTTTGTTTAACTTAAAAACAAATTCACACAGCCCCACCCAGCAGGCTCATTGCTGCAGAGTGCATCGGATGTTAAGGCAGATGATGAAAACTGTACTGGGGAGAATGAGCGCCCCCTGCTGCTGAGCAGGACCAAGCCAGAAGACCAAGCCCATGAGAAGGACGCAGGTACACAGCCACTGAGCGACACCTGTGCTCAGCAGTGAGATTCTGATAAGTGACTAAGGCAGGGCACTTGTCTAGAGTGTGTAAGTCGTGGGGTTATATCTCCTGCACCCCGTAAAAGAAAAATGGGGTTTTTCTTCTTGCATAAAATGTTCACACTTGGGGTGAGAGAGGTAGCTCCGTGGCACAAGTGCCTGCCTGGCAAGTGCAAGGTTGTGAGTTTGAACGCCCATCCCACAAAAATAAATAAATAAATAAAAAAGCCAAAAAATAAATGTCCAGACACAGGACAACGGACCAATGTTAGGTTGTCCTGAGGGAACACTCAGTAAAACTAAGACTGCACTTATGGTAGAGGACTCTGCCTTTCTAGGTGTTAAGTAAAACTCACACCCTTCATACATAATGAGTCCACACTGTGAGCAACGAAAAAGGAATTTTGGATGCAGATATAGATTGTTCTTCCCTTAAAATTCTTGAGGCAAATTACCTGTTTTCTGTTATCAGTCTACTGGAACAAAAATAAGCAGACAGCTGGGCTCAAGGATGTAATACCTGTAGTCATAGCTACGCAGGTGTCTGAGACAGGAAGGTCACCTGAGCTCAGGAGCTAAAGGCCAGCCCAAGGCCCCGTCTCAGAAACTTACACATATGTAAATAAATTAAATATCAGACCAGAACTTCTTCTCGCCGAGCGGCGCACGCCGGGTCTGCCCCGCCGCGCCGCCGCGCCTGACCGGGACTTCTTCTCGCCAGGCGGCCCGCGCCGGGTCGGCCCCACCGCGCCGCCGCGCCTGACTGGAACTTCTTCTCGCTGGGCGGCCCGCGCCGGGTCTGCCCCGCCGCGCCGCTGCGCCTGACCGGAACTTCTTCTCGCCCGTGGTGGACGCTGGGCTCCCCCCGCGCCGCCGCACCTGGAACTCATCCACAGCTGACACTGGTCCGGGGTGCTCTTTGCGCCTGTCCCAAGCCACGCCTGTAGCCCACCCCCTGTTTGGTTTGACCAGCACACCTACCAGGTAAGGATCTCTGAAACTTTCTTTAATCTCCCTGCACAAGCCCACCTGAACTATAGTCCGGAACCTATCCACCAAACCCTCTGGCCTCGTGCCAGCCCGGTAAGGACCCTCAGCCTGCGTCCATCCTTGGTCTCAACTCCAAAACTCTG